>PVIH01016452.1:0-45560 GCA_004025045.1 Sigmodon hispidus
AACTGAACGTAATCCCTGGTCTGGACAACAGGAGCATCAGAGCCTGTAATTAGGAGCATTTTAATTGCCTGCTCATAATTACATGCATATGTGACATTTGTCACAGTCCCTATGGGTAGTGCAAATGGGCCTTCTGTACCCCCTCAGTTCTAAATAGGGAAATAACAAAGTAATGGTGAGTGACCTTGTAAAACAATAGCTTCACTGGTAATAATTAATGATATAAGTAGGATACCATCTTGTATTTTTTCAGACTGCAATCCTAAAAAATTTGAAACATGTACAATGATGTTTGTTTAGAGTCCTAAGAATCTCTGTTGGGAATGAACATGAAACGCCTGAACTTTATACAAATCATAATTGAGGAATTGTAGTTTGAATTATTTTTATATGTGACTGAAAGTGGTACTCAGGTTTCATAAGACTTTTATGAAAAAAAAATTCAAAAAATCTTTTTTATGAAAGTTACCCTTTTATGACTTAATTTTTTTTTATTTAAAAGAGTTTTTATACATATCAACCACAGTTCTCCTTCCCTCCCTTTCTCCCACTCAAGCAGCTTTTTCCCATACCCCCTTTCATCCCCTGCCCAGAAAAGGTGAGGCCTTCCATGGGGAGTCAGCAAAGTCTGGCACATCCAGTTGAGGCAGGATCAAGCCCCTCCCCCTGTATCAAGGCTGAGCAAGGTATCCCTCTATAGGGAATGGGCTCCAAAATGCCAGTTCATGTACTAGGGATAGATCCTGGTTCCACTGCCAAGGGCCCCACAATCTGTCCAAGCCACACAATTGTCATCCACATTCAGAGGGCCCTGTTTGATTTTATGAAGGTTATCCACCTGTCAGTCTAGAGACAGTGAGCTCCCAGTAGTAGCTAGGGTCATCTGTCTCTGTGGGTTTCCTCATGATGATCTTGGCTCATATAATGCTTCCTGTCTTACTTTGACTGCACTGGGACGTCTGCATAGATCTTAGCTATGGATGTCTGCATCTGTTTCTATCAGTTCCTAGACCCTTCTTGACTTTTAAACTTTGCCTCCTAGAGTCTCATTAATTCATTGTAAATTATTATATATAATCTTTTTATTCCCATTTTCTTTGTAAAAGTAAAAAATATCGAAAAATGTTAAAGCTACAACTTGCAAGTGTATTTGGAATCAATTATGGACCTCAAGCCACTGTATATTCCAGTTTTCTGTGTCACCTTATTTATCAATGGAAAATCTACTTATTTAGTATGGTAGTTTGAATAGGAATGGTCCCTTTAGGCACTTATATTTGAATACTTATCAATCAGGGATTTTCACTACTTGAAAAGGATAAGAAGTTATGACTGTGTTGTACGTTTGACCTTATTGGAGGACGTGTGTCACTGTGGATGGGCTTTTAGGTTCCAAAAACCCAAGCTAGGCCCAGCATCTCTATTTTCTTACTGCCTGTGGATCCAGATGTAGAATTCTTGAGCTACTTCTCCAGCACATCTGTCTGCCTGTATGCCACTGTGTTCCTCACCATGATGATAATGGTCCAAACCTCTAAAAATGTAAGCAGCTTACAATGAAATGGTTTGGATTTTTTTAAAAAAAAATAATAAGACTCCTGTGGCCATGGTGTCTTCTCAGCAATAGAGCACTAAAACATTAAGAAATGAGGAGTTTATACAAAGCTTAATGAGATTATTTCAATGTCATTTCATTCCTAACATGATATTATTTACCACCTTTCATTCTCTCATTTTCTTTTCTGTGCATTTTGCCTTTGCTTTATCTTGTTACTTAGATTACAAAATAATTTTTAGGCATATTTTAAATTTTAGAAGTATGAATGCATACATATTCCATCCTATTATACATCATACTTTAATAAACTAGTATCACCTGTAAGAATATTCAAAGTTATAAATAAAAACCTCATGTGATGGAAAATAGTGTACAACTGGATAGCAAGGGAAATATACCTATGAAATACCATTGTAATTAAACTTAAAAAGCCTTCTCCCCACCTTCGTTTGTGTGTGTGTGTGTGTGTGTGTGTGTGTGTGTGTGTGTAAGCTATGAAATTAGAAGACCATGAAGAAGTAATGCTCTTGAGGGAATGTGAAAAGGATCATGGACTGCATGTGATGTGAGAGTGATGTTAAAGCAGAATGGGGCATGCCTTTGGAAGATGACAGAAGCCTAGGGTGAGAGAAGTAGGAGAAATGAGACAGGGCAATAGAAAAGGGAGATGAATAAGAACAAAATATAATGATAGAAATGGGTGAAAATGCCAAAAGGAGGATCATTACTTTATAAACTAAGTTTAAAATTTTTAAATGGATTTTTTAAAAGCCAAAGGCTGTCTGGTTTAGTTGCTAATTTCTAGGCCAGGTGGATAATTGTTTCAAAAATGCACATTGGGTATCTGGAGATCAACAGTAAAGAAGATGATTGATTCCTGACCTCCATAAGCATGTGTACCTGAATATGAATACACACACAACACATGCACATATGCACAAACACACTGAGAGAAGATTGTACAGATCCATAAACATGAGAAACTAAAATTATGAATTTCCAAACATTTACACATTTCTTTAAAATGTGGTTGACAATAACAGTAGTGTCCATAGACTGAAGTTTATTGGTCATTTTTATTTATAATTTGTATCACTAAAGTGAGTATTTTTACTATGTAATCTTTGGAATTTAAGAATTGCTAAATGATTTTTTTGGCCTAAGTTGAGCAAGTAAATGTCTTTATTATAATTAACACACTATTTATTTATCTTTTTAAAATTAAAATTACTTTTTATTGTTCTTTGACAACAATACACAGAATCAGTTTTTGGTCACTTTTACTCTTCATTACACTTTCATCTTATTCTTTTTTATTATGAATAAAATCATATTTTCTTTTGTTTTTATTATGAATAAAGAAGTCACATTTTCTATCCCTGTATATCCTTAATCAAGGTCCCTTCCCCCTCCCACCACATCAGGTCATTCTTTCTTCTGTAATCTCCCCATCATCCCCCATTATTTAATCCATGTGTTCTCTTGTTCAAGCTCCCTTCCCCCTCTTGTCCCTCCCAGTCACTCTCTCGTCTCTCCCAGCAAGGGCAGGAGGCCCCATGGTCCCAAGGTGGCTTAGTTCAGCATCCATTCCAGGGAGATCCACTTTCCTCATCCCAACGTCAAGACTGGGCCAGGTAACACACCATTTATAATGAGACAATGTGATTGAGAAATATGTAAAACCTGACACTGCAAAAAATTCTCACTTCAGAATAACCAAAAGGCACTTGAGAAATAGCAGATGCAGGATCATTTTAATCTTTTGATTCAGAAAATTATAACTTTGATGTGAGAGATGTACTCTTTTGATTGGAAAAAAAGGAATATTCTTTATCAGGGAGTCACAGCTGACAGAATTCTGTACAAGCAGATCCTATTGCAATTAATATCTTACTTTGTCCAGCCCCCACACTTGTTACTTTTCTAGAACTGCCTCTTTCTCTGTTCAAATATATTAAAAAGTTAGGGTCTTTTATTTGTCGCTTCCTTGAGTCTATTTCCTTACAAAACTATTGATAATAATTTTGGCATAGATTTGTAAGACAATTGAGAATTATTTTATTTTCCTTAGTATTACTCACTTTGTAAGCAAAAGTTTTGGAACATAATGCTAATATTAAAAAATTATAAACAGTTTTTAAAATTAGAAATTTCACTCAATGTCTTTATAAAAATGTATTATTTGCTCACTAACATAATCCAATGGCAAGAATCAAAGGCAAATTAGGCATTCCTTGCACAGGTGTTGGATTATTTCAGAACATAGAAACAAGGGAAATGAATGGGTAAGTCGTGACTCAGCTGCTTGCATCTCTTGTCATGAGTAGCTAGTGTCTCTCAAATTCTGTGGTTGGAGCAGGGGTTAGAGATAAGGGAAAGAATCTAAACCAGATTTGCCAACAAAATATTTCACCGACTCAAGAAAAGATAGAAACACAAATACATAGTCTCTCTGTCTCTCTGTGTGTCTGTTTCTGTGTGTGTGTTTCTTATAATGATCATAGATACTAGAAATCTTGACATAGATGCTTTATAAATATTCTTGAAAACTGGTTTTATTTTTTGTCATTAGAGAGCATAACCTAGTCGTCATAGCAACCAGAGTATTGGCATAAAAATCAGTCTAACATTAGCTTTCCATTGAAATAAAGAAATACAAATTCATCCTCGGAATCAACATAATGAGTGAATGGATATCATAATAGAAGATATGTTATTATTTCCCAAAACATTACCATTGGAATAAAATATAAAATAAGAAGAATTGTAAATAATGGGATTAAATTAAATTAAATTAAATGGAAGCCTTTCTGTCACTTCAAAACCGGTCTCAGTCAACATCTGCTGAGGATCAGGGTAGAATCTGAAATAACTTCTTCTAGTGTTGAAGAAAATTTCGAAATCAGTCCATCTCCAAACTCACCCTAAACCTTACACAGACTTGCAAGAGCTCTAAGTAAGAACTTACACAAGGATGACAACATTTTTTCTTATTGCATGTGAAATTCATGCTGTGGGTTAGAAATTTTCATCATAGAGCAGTGATGCAAACATTACTCATTTTGCCAAAGCTAAATAAATTAATATGGTAGAAGCATAAAACTTAGAATTTGGGCATTGAGATAGTTATGTGCTTTGTATAATATACGAGAATGAGATTTCTTTAATATCTTTGTTGACAATAAATCACTTGCTTGTAGGAATGCTCAGAAGTATAATAATGTCATAATTTAGAGATATTCCCTAGCTAAAGAATAATAAAGGAGAAAGCTTAGTATTAGTCCTCCTAACTGCTGAGCTCTTGCCTTGGCTAAGCATACTGTTACACTGTTAGATTATTAATGAAAATGGTACTGTGATTACAATGATTGCAGAAAACGTAAACTCACCTCTAATTATATGACAAAATGGTGTAAATTCACTTCACAAAATTTCTTACTTCTTCTAAATACCACAAGAATAATTCAAGAATCCATCATCAAATGATTCTTTTCTTATTTTATTTTTATAGAATAAAGTCTCATTTTTTATCCATGTATACCCTTGTTCAAACTTCCTTCCCCCAGGCAACTCCTCCCAGTTACTCTCTCTTCTCCCCATCACTTTATCTTCTCCCCAGCAAGGTTTTTTGATTTGCATTTCTCTGAGGGCTAAAGTTGTTGAGGACTTTTTCAAATGCCTATCAGCCATTTGTAATTCTGCTGAGAATTCCCCTTATAGTTCTGAACTCCATTTTTTACTTGGGTAATTTAGGGTTTGCGGCTCTCCATATATTTTAGAGATCAATCTTCTGTCACTAGAGTTGGTGAAAATCTTTTCCCATTTTGTACGCAGTCATTTTGTCTTATTGACTCTGTCCTTTGCCTTACAGAAACTTCCCAGTTTCCGGAGATGCACTTATTAATTGCTGTTTTTAGTGTCTGTGCTACTGGTGTTATATTTAGGAAGTGGTCAACTGTGCCATTGCGTTGGAGAGTATTTCCCACTTTCTTTTCTGTCAAGTTCAGTGTGGCTGGGTTTTTATTGAGGTCTTGATCCACTTGGATTTGAGTTTTGTGCAGGGTGACAGGCTTGGATCTATTTGCGTTTTTCTACACACTCCCATCCAGCTATTTGATAAAGATATTATCTTTTTTCCACTGAGTATTTTGGGCCTCTTAGCCAAAAATCAGGTGTTCATAGGTTTTTGGGTTTATGTCGGGAACTTCAATTCAATTCCATTGATCCACAAGTCTGTTTTTATACCAGTACCAGGCTGTTTTTATTACTGTAGCTCTATAGTATAACTTGAAGTCAGGGATGGTGAAGCCTCCTGACGTTCTTTTATTCAGCAAAATTGTTTTGGTGATCCTGGCTTTCCTGTTATTCCAAATGAAATTGAGTATTGTTCTTTCAAGGTCGGTATAAAATTATGTTGGGATTTTGATGGGAAGTACATTGAATCTGTAGATTCCTTTTGGTAGAATTACCATTTTTACTAATGTTGATCCTACCTATCCAGGAACATGGGATATCTTTTCATTTTCTGATATCCTTTTCAATTTATTTTTTCAGTGATTTAAAGGTTTTGTCAAATACATCTGTTACTTCTTTGGTTATAGTTACTCCAAGGTATTTAATGCTATTTGCAGCTATTATAAAAAGTGATGTTTCCCGGCCAAATCCAGTTTTGTCATTATTGGGTCAGTGGGACCATAGGACTGTCTGCTCCCTGCCCAGGGAAGGGATGGGGAGTTGCAGAGAAGAAAAACGTCAAGATGTGGTGGGAGGGGGAAGGGACCTTGAATAAGGATATACAGGGATGGAAAAAAAAATTCAGAGGCAAAGCTGAACACATAGTAAATATATGTGTAGCAATCTTATTTGCATTACCACCCTTGATAAGCCATGCTTATGATTCTTATCCTCTTCATAGTTATTGTTAACTTTTCCTCATTTTAAATTCATGTTACTGTTTTTTTGTTAAATACAAAATAAAGAAGGAAAATAAAATAAAATAAAAAAAGTGATGTTTCCCTTATTTCTTTTTCAGCCCTTTTATCTTTAGTGTATAGGAGAGCTACTGATTTCTTTGAGTTAATCTTGTATCCTGCTACATTGCTAAACATGTATATCAGCTGTAGAAGTTCCCTGGTAGAATTTTGTGGATCACTTATGTATACAATCATATCATCTGCAAATAGAGATAGTATCACTTCTTCTTTTCCAATTTGTATCTCCTTAACCTCCTTTTGCTCTCTTATTGCTTTAGCTAAAACTTCGAAAACTATTTTGAATAGATAAAGGGAGAGAGGACATCCTTGTCTAGTTCATGATTTTAGTGGGATTGCTTTGATTTTTTCTCCATTAAGTTTGATGTTGTCTGTTGACTTCTTGTAAATCGCCTTTATTATATTTAGATATTTTCCCTGTATTTCTGATCTCTCCAGTACTTTTATCATAAATGAGTGCTGGATTTTGTTAAAGGATTTTTCAGTGTCTAAGGATATGATCATGTGGTTTTTTTTTCCTTCAGTTTGTTTATATGATGGATGATATTTACAGTTGTTTGTATGTTGAACCATCCCTACATTTCTGGAGTGAAGCCTACTTGATCGTGGTGGATAACATTTTTTTATATGTTGTTGTATATGGTTTGCCAGAATGTTGTTGAGAATTTTAGCATTCATGAGGGAAATTGGTCTATAATTCTCCTTCTTTGTTGCTTTTTTGAGTGGCTTGGGTATTAGGGAAACTGTGGCCTCATAAAAAGAGTTTGGCAATATTTCTTCAGTTTCTACTGTGTGAAACAGTTTGAGGAGTATTGGTAATAGCTCATCTTTGAATGTCTGGTAGAACTCTGCATTGAAACCATCTGGCCTTGGGCTTTTTTTACTTGGGAGGCTTTTAATGATAGCTTCAATTTCCTTTAGGGTTATGGGTCTCTTTAGATGTTTAACCTGATCTTGATTTTATTTTGGTAAATATTACCTGTCGAAAAAGCTGTCCATTTCTTCTAGGTTTTCCATTTTTATGTAATATAGAGAACTGGTATTTCTCTGGGTTTCATGGGGGTCTGTTGATATGGCCCCCTTTTCATTTCTGATTTTGTTGATTTAGATGCTCTCTCTCTGCTTTTTGGTTAGTTTGGATAAGGGTTTATCTTGTTGACTTTCTCAAAGAACCAACTTTTTGATTCATTGATTCTTTGTATTGTTCTTTTTGTTTCAATTGTATTGATTTCAGCTCTAAGTTTGATTATTTCCTGCCATCTACTCCTTCTAGGTGAGTTCGCTTCTAATTGTTCTAAGGCTTTCAGCTGTGCTGTTAGGTCTCTAGTGTGGGATTTCTCTAGGTTTTCATATAGGCAGATATCTAGTGCTATGAATTTTCCTCTCAAGACTGCTTTCATTGTGTTCCACAAGTTTGGGTACATTATGGATTAATTTTCATTAAATTCTAGGAAGACTTTGATTTCTTTCTTAATTTCTTCCTTGACCCAGAGGTGGTTCACTTGAGTGATGTTTAGTTTCCATGAGATGGTAGGCTTTCTGTGTTTTTGATGTTGTTGAACACTAACTTTTAGGCCCTGGTGGTCTGATATGATACAAGTGATTGTTTCCATTTTTTTATATCTATTCATATTTGCTTTATGACCAATTATGTGGTTAATTTTAGAGAAAGTTCCATGTGTTGCTGTGAAATACAGAAGCTGAGAAAACTTCTTTAAATATCTATTAAATCCATTTGCATCATAACCTCTGTTAGGCTCCTTATTTTTCTGTTGAGTCTCTGTCTGGTGGACCTATCCAGGGGTGAAAGTGGGGTATTGAAGTCTCCCATTATTAGGGTTTGAGAGTTGATGTGGGTTTTGAGCTTTAGTAGTGTTTCTTTTACATAGAATGGTGTCCTATATTAGGGGCATAAATATTCAGGATTGAAATCTCATCTTGATTAATTTTTCCTTTGATGAATATGTAATTTCCATCCTGGTCTCTTTTAATTGATTTTTAGTTTGAAGTCTGCTTTGTTAGATATTAAGATGGCATCTCCAGCTTGTTTCTTAGGGCCATTTGTTCGGAAAATCTTTTCCCAAACCTTTACTCTGAACCTGTATCTGTCTTTAAGGTTGAGGTGTGTTCGTTGTATACAGCAGAAGGATGGCTTCTGTCTTTGTATCCATTGTGTTAGTGTATGTCTTTTTATAGGTGAATTGAGTCCATTGATATTAGTGACCACTGATTGATATTTCCTGTTATTTTTGGTGATAGGTTGTATATATTTCCTTTCTCTGGGTTTTTCTTCTGTGAAGTTATTGATTGTGGTAGGCTTTCTGTGATTTTTGATGTTGTTGAACACTAACTTTTAGGCCCTGGTGGTCTGATATGATACAAGTGATTGTTTCCATTTTTTGTATCTATTCATATTTGCTTTATGACCAATTATGTGGTTAATTATGTGGTTAAGCACTGTAAGCTTCTTGTATCTGGGATCCTTAGGTTAGAGTTTTCACTCTAATTCTTTCTGAAGGGCTGGATTTGTAGATAGGTATTGTTTAAATCTGACTTTGTCATGAAATATCTTGTGTACTCCATCTATGGTGATTGATAGTTTTGCTGGGTATAGCAGTCTAGGTTGACAGCCATGCTTTTTTAGTGTCTGTATAACTTCTGACCAAGCTCTTCTTGCTTTCATTGTTTCCATTGAATCGTCAGGTGTTATTCTGATGGGTCTGTCTTTGTAGGTAGGTTGACTCTTTTCTTTTACAGCTCTTAAATTTTTGTCTTTTTTCTATATGTTCTGTGGCTTGATTATTAAGTGTTGAGTGGACTTTTGGGGGGGTCAAATCTATTTGATGTTCTGTAAACTTCTTGTATCTTTATAGGCATCTCCTTCTTGAAGTTGGGAAAGTTTTCTTTGACTCTGCTCTGGACAGACGACTGCATTTCCAAGGCCCTCAGTCATTGTCTGATGACGCAGTTTGCCCTGGAGATGGAGCCCAGCTGGACAGAGTCTAGGGCCTTCTGCTGTGATGAGTCTGAGCTCAGACCTTTGGATGCATGCCTGATCCTGGAGAGGAATCCTCAGGACTAGGACCTCATCAAAGGATTCTTAAAATGTAAGGATAAAGTTATCCTGTCAGGGAAATCTATTTTTAATGTCATATATATTCATCCCTGCCTCAGTTCTAGATTCCCCTGTAACTAGGAAGTTCCAATAGGGATAAAAATAATAAGCTATAAAAGGTTAGTCTGTGTAGCCAAAGGAATTTTATAAATAAGACACACAGCAGATATAGTGTAAAAATGTACTCGGTCCAGTAGTGGGAGCATTATAAGCAGGATTCAACAACACAACACATTCATCAGGGCTCAGACAGCAATCCATGCTACAATCTATGGATGCACTGTTGTGGGCAATTAATACATGGCATAAGTTATCAAGGCCCTGTTTTATGAACTTCTATCCAATGGCATTGACCAGGCAGGAAACACCTTCTGAGATCAGTGGGTGAAATAACTGCAGAAATGTTGGCTAAAGGGTGAAAAACATCAAATTATAATATGAAGAAATTCTGGAGATCTTACAAGTGACATGGGTGGTGATGAGTGCATTAGTTAGTCTATAGTAATTCTCTCGGACAGTGGTAAAACCTACTAATACTATAGATTATTTTTTATAGGTAAGTGCTTTGCATACATGTTATACTAGGATTTCTTTTGAATTTGCAATTTAGGCTCAGAAACTTACTGTGCACTAGGCAAGCACTTGTTTTTCTACAGTACATGGTTATTTAAGTTGATAACTCTATTTCTTAAAAACAAACAAATAAAAGGCACTCTTCTGTGTTAGGCTGAGAAACACAATAGCAGCAAGAAACTATCTTAAACATTCTTGAATCCACAGGGTGTGGCAGACAGGTTTGTAAATATACTTTAAATATACCAAAGGACATTGAGAAGTTGGAGTGTCTACATATTTATGTTTCTGTGCATATATGTGTATATGATGGCTAATAATCAGCCTCACATGTCACTCATCAAGGGTCATTCATGATGCCTTCTGAGACAGGATCTTATTGGTAGGGATTTTACCAAGCAGACTAGTTTGACTGGCCAGTGAACCCAGGGATTAACCTGTCTCTGTCTCTCACCCCCTGTACAAGTACAGACCAGCATGTCTGTTTTTTTCACATAGATTCTGAGGTTAGCACCTGGGTCCTCATATTTGCAAGGCAAGCACTGTTGCTATCTGAAAAACAAAAACCACTTTTGACATTTATTTCCATGAGGATGAAATGGGGAAGGAAACCAAGACACATACTGCATCCTATTATATGACAGAAGATGAATGATAGTGGTAGTACTGTTGGATTTAGTATCTAAAATTACAGAATGACCAGTTAAATTTGAATTTCAACACACAAAATACATTTTATAAGATATGTTCACATTAAAAACTGAGTCCATTCTCTACACAGAGATACTTTGCTTAGCCTCAATTCTGGACGGGGAGGGGCTTGGCCCTACCTCAACTGGATATTCCAGACTGCATTGACTCACTGTGAGGAATGAATGGATGGATGGGATGGGAGGAAGCTGAGGGATGACTGGAAAGAGGAGAGGGAGAGAGAACAGTGCTAAGTATATTAAAAAACATTTAAATAAAAAACATATGTATGTATATACACACATACATACACACGTATGTAATATATATAATGTAATAGTTCCTACAACCAGGACTCAGGGAATATCTTGGATGAGGGAACAGAATGATTACATGATCCAGAGTACTAAGCCAGAATACTAAGTGGACTGCTGTGAAATAGTGTCTTCTGGACATGACAGGGATGTTGCACTCATGAACTCCCAATTATTTGGGTACCTTCACAAGTGTATACCAGTAAATATTCCAGTATAAATGGAGGAAGGACTGACAAGGGCCCACCATCAGTTGAACAACTATAGGCTGTCATGGCTGCTGAGATAGGAAGAGTCAGTTTTCTTCAGAGACATGCTCCCTCATAGATTGTCCATACCCAAGTGGCAATGCCTATACTCAAATACATAGGTACAGCACTAATAGAATCTATTAGGGGATACATATATACACACACATTTAATATGCAATGCATGTATAACAATAATAATTATAGGGGAAGAATGTTGCTTGAATTCTGGTTGTATTGAAAGAAACTGAGAGCCAGATACTAGGGAAAGGCTGAAATATCAGAGAGAGGAAACACCACAGTCAAATCTCTCCCAGCTATCTTCTAGCTTCCTCAGCCTCACTCCTGGTTGCTCCAATTGCTGCTGTTTTCCTAGGCCTGTCTTGAATACCTTTCTCACCCAGTTGTATCCCATCCAGGTTAAGATTAAAGGCGTGAGCTAGTCTATTTGGTAGTCAGCCTTAAACTCACAGAAACACAGAAAGGCTTTCCCTGTGCTGGGATTAAAGGTGTGTGCCGCTGAAGCCCATTTGTTTAGCCTTGTACTCACAGTGATCCAGAACTCCTGAAACTATGTGAGTTACCACTGCTCTGATATCCCTTGAACTCCCTGAGCTACCTCTGCCTAGATTTGACTGTGGGTTGATCTCTTGATATCCCAGGTTTTATTAAATATGTAACATATCACCACAGAAGAAGACAGGAGTTTGAGAGCAGAATATGAGGGACATGGAATGAATTGAGAGGAAACAGAAGAATAGTTATAACGAACATATAATGTATTCATATATGAAATTATCAATAAACCAAAGTAAAAATGTGTTATACATCTGAAATTCCATTTTCATTGAGTATCCTATATTGTTCCTCTCATTGGAGTCATTTGTAGCTGTGCATTGTAATAAGAAAGCTAGCTAGGCAGATGCATGGGCTTGAATCTCAACTCTGCTGCTTAGCAGCTCTATTATTCTCAGTGCATCCTCACTGTTTCTTATTCTCTTTTGTTGTTTCAGTTACAGGGTTTTTAAAAAAACATTTCATAGAGAATCTTTTCAATTTAACAAGCACTTTAACTGTCCTCTCTATAAAAGTCACGATCAGTCAACAATTCAACAGACCAGCACACTTTATTATTCTCTTTCATCTATTTGATGGCCAAAAAAAACCCCTTTTATTATTCTCTTTTATCCATTCTTTCACACCTGAAAGACTGGAGATTTCATGAAGCCTCTGTAACTTTAAATGACTAAAAAATAAGGTCTACAGTTCAGAATCTAATGGTGTATCTTTCAGTAGAAATATTGTTTATAATGAGAAACTTGTATGTATGAGAGCTGGGTGAGTACTTGCTTTATCATCTATTAATATCTCCATGCTGTGCTCAATTATTTGTCACAAGATTATTATATTCCCTTCATCATTAATAAATGAAAGCAACTTGTAAACAGGGGTAGAATAAGTAATAGATGTCCTAGACTAAAATTAAATGTTATAAATTCAATATAAAACTTAAAAATATATAAAAATGTTAATATAGAGAGACCAACTAATCAGATTATATATCACAAGGCAACATTATATCATGTCCATTCTATACATACAGAAGTTTATAAATACCCTATAGTTTATTCTTCTGACTTATCTTTATCTACAGAAAAAGGTCTCATATACAAAATAGATAAAATTAATTTGACATGAAATAAGTTAAGGGAGAATATAGCCAGATGAAGGGAGCCAGTGTTACTATTACAGTCCTAATTATGGAATTTAACTAGAAGAATACTTATACATATGAATAATGTCTTTTGAAAAGCAATGAAGAGCTATAAAATATATATGTTAAGAATAAATCTTAGAAATGTTAGGTTAGGGTTAGAAATGTTTGACAAACTAGTTTTAATACAACCTTAAAGAGAATTTCTTTCTTTTTTCTATTTATTTATTTGTTTGTTTATAAAAGGTCCTTTTGTTCCATGTATCCCCATGCTGACCCATCCTTCTCTATTCCTAATCCTTCCCAGTCTGCCTTCAGCCTCCTTTCACCTCATCCCCCTCCGCTCCCCCAATAGAGCAGGAAGTCCCAAGGTGTGTCAGTTCAGCATGGCACATCCACTTCAGGCAGGTCTGATCTTCTCATCCCAGTATCAAGGCTGGGTTAGGCAATCCCTCTGCAGGGAATGGTGCCAGCCCATGTACAGGAGCACAGTCTGATCCCACTCCTCAAAGCTCTACATACTGTCCATGCTAATCCACAGTTGCCTACACTTGGAGGGCCTAGCTCTTTGTCTTATGGTTCCCCAGGACTGTTTTTGATTCAGTGTGCTCTCCACAACTCCAGGCAGTCATCTCTGTGGGACTCCTCCTCATATTCCCAATCTCCTTGCTCATACAAACTCTTCTCCCCCACTCTCCAGCTGGAAAAGGAGTTCAGCCCAGTGCTCATCCATGGATCTCTGCCTCTACCTCCATTCATTGTTAGATGTAAGTTCTGTGATGACACTTAGGGTGGTTATTAATTCGATTATAGAGGAAGTCCTGTTTAGGCACCCCCTTCACTATTGGTTGGAGACCTATCAAGGGACATCCTGTGGGTTCTTGGAGGTTTCCCTAGTCTTTTCCAAACTCACATTGGCTTCCTCTATCAAGATATTCATCTCTTTTTTTTCTCCCTTTTTGTTGCTTTTCTCTCTCTCATCCTTCTCCATGATTTGTTCCCACCTCTCCTTTAGTGGCTACCTGTTATACTCCCAATTTACTAATGAGATTTTCTCTATTTTCTCATCCAAGGAGGATCCCTATGTGTCTCACTTAAGTTGCTTCTGATCCCAAGCTGTTTAAGGGTTGTGGTTTGCAGTTTGGGTATTCTTGCTTTTTGTCTAAAATCCACTTATAAGTGAGTAAATCCCATGCCTAACATTCCGGGCTTGTGATACCTTAATCCGGAGGATATTCTCCAAATCCATCCATTTATTTGCAAATTTTAAGATGTCATTTTTTCTCACCACTGAGTAGCTCTACATTGTACAGATATACCACAGTTTGTTAATCCATTATTCAGAGGGGCATCTAGGTTATTTCCAGGTTCTAGCTAATACAAATATTGCTGCTATGAAAATAGTTCAGCTAATGTCTTTGCAGTATAGATGTGCATTCTTTGGGGTATATGCCCAATAGTGGTATTGCTGGATCCTTGGGGAAAATTGATTCCCAGATTTCTGAGGAATCTCCATGCTACATTCCAGAGTGGCTGAACAAGTTTACATTCCCACCAACAATGGAAGAGTGTTGCCCTTACTTTACAACCTCTCCAGCATAGGCTGTCATCCGTGTCTTTTATCTTAGCCAATCTGACAGGTGTCAGGTGGTATCTCAAAGTTGTTTTGATTTGCATTTCTCTGATGGCTAAAGATGTTGAGCACTTTTTCAAGTGCCTTTCATCCATTTGTAATTCTGCTGGGAATTCTCTTTTTAGTACTTGCTGAACTTCATTTTCTATTTGGGTTATTCAAGGTTTTGGGTTCCAGTTTTTTGAGTTCTGTATATATTTTAGAGATCACTCCTCTGTCACTTGTAGGTATGGTGAAAATATTTTCCCATTTTGTAGGCTGTCATCTTGTCTTATTGACTGTGTCCTTGGCTTTAAAGAAGCTTCTCAATGTCACGAGGTCCCACTTATTGATTGTTGTTCTTAGTGTCTATGCTACTGGTGTTATATTTAGGAAGTGGTCGCCTGTGCCAATCCTTGGAGTGTATTTCCCACTTTCTTTTCTATCAAGTTCAGTGTGGCTATGTTTATGTTGAGGTTTTTGATCCACTTGGACTTGAGTTTTGGGCAGGATGACAGGCTTGGATCTATTTCCAGTTTTCTACACACTGTCGTCCAGTTATGCCAACACCATTTGATAAAGATACTATCTTTTTTCCATCAAATATTTTGGGCCTCTTTGTCAAAGACAAGGTGATCATAGGTTTTGGGGGTAATATCAGGATCTTCAGTTCAATTCCATTGATCCACAAGTCTGTTTTTATGCCAGTACCAGACTGTTTTTATTACTGTAACTCTATAGTATAGCTTGAAGTCAGGGATGGTGATGCCTCCTGAGGTTCTCTTGTTGAATAAAACTGTTTGGCAATCCTGGCTTTCCTGTTATTTCAAATAAAATTGAATATTGTTCTTTTAATGTCTGTAAAAAATTATGTTGGCATTTTGATGGGAAGCACATTGAATCTGTAGATGCCTTTTGGTAGAATTGTCATTTTTACTATGTTGATCCTACCTATCCAGGAACATGGGAGATCTTTTCATTTTCTGATATCCTCTTCATTTTTTTTCTTCAGTGATTAAAGTTTTTGTGAAGTAAATCTGTTACTTCTTTGGTTATATATGCTCCAAGGTATTTAATGCTATTTGCAGCTATTATAAAAAGTGATGTTTCCCTTATTTCTTTTTCAGCCCTTTTATCTTTAGTGTATAGGAGAGCTACTGATTTCTTTGAGTTAATCTTGTATCCTGCTACATTGCTAAACATGTACATCAGCTGTAGAAGTTCCCTCATAGAATTTTGTGGATCACTTATGTATACAATCATACCATCTACAAATAGAAATTCACTTCTTCTTTTCCAATTTGTATCCACTTAATCTCCTTTCATTGTCTTATTGCTTTAGCTAAAACTCTGAGAAATATGTTGAATAGATAAGGAAAGAGGACATCCTTGTCTAGTTCCTGATTTTAATGGGATTGCTTTGAGTTTGTCTCCATTAAGTTTGATGTTGTCTGTTGGCTTCTTGTAAATTGCCTTTATTATATTTAGATATTTTTCCCTGTGTTCCTGATCTCTCCAGGAGTTTTATCATAAATGAGTGTTGGGTTTTGTCCAAGGCTTTTTCAGCATCTAAATATATAATCATGTATTTTTTTCTCCTTCAGTTTGTTTATATGATGGATGACATTTATGGTTTTTCATATGTTGGACCATCCCTGCATTTCTGGGGTGAAGCCTACTTGATCGTGGTGGATGGTATTTTTTATATGTTGTTGTATATGGTTTGTCAGAATGTTGTTGAGAATTTTAGCATCAATATTCATGAGGTAAATTGGTCTGTAATTCTCCATCTTTGCTGCTTCTTTGAGTGGCTTGGGTATTAGGAAAATTGTGGCCTCATAAAAAGAGTTTGGCAATATCTCTTCAGTTTCTACTGTGTGAAACAGTTTGAAGAATATTGGTAATAGCTCATCTTTGAATGTCTGGTAGAACTCTGCGTTGAAACCATCTATCTGTACCTGGGCATTTTTCACTTATGAGGTTTTTAATGACAGCTTCAATTTCCTTTGGGGTTATGGGTCTGTTTAGATATTTAACCTGATCTTGATTTGATTTTGGTAAATATTACCTGTCAAAAAAGCTGTCCATTTCTTCTAGGTTTTCCATTTTTGTGCATTACAGATTTTCAAAGTATGATCTGATAATCTTTGGATTTCCTTTGGTGTCTCTTGTTATGCTCCCCTTTTAATTTCTCATTCTATTAGTTTGCATACTCTCTCTGCCTTTTGGTTAGTTTGGGTAAGGGTTTATCTATCTTGTTGACTCCTCAAAGAATCAACTCTTTGATTCATTGGATCTTTGTCTTGTTCTCTTTGTTTCTATTGTATTTATTTCAGCCCTAAGTTTGATTATTTCCTGCCATCTATCTACTCCTTCTAGGTGAGTTTGCTTCTAAATGTTGTGAAGCCTTTAGCTGTGCTGTTAGATCTCTTGTGTGAGATTTCTCTTGTTTTTTTATATAGGCATCTAGTGCTATGAATTTTCCTCTTAACACTGCTTTTATTGTGTTCCACAATTTTGAGTACACTGTTGTTTCATTTTCTTTAAATTCTAGGAAGACTTGATTTCTTTCTTAATTTCTTCCTTGACCCAGAGGTGGTTCAGTTGAATGATGTTTAATTTCCATGAGTTTTTAGGTTTTCTGTGATTTTTGATGTTGTTGAACTCTAACTTTAGGCCCTGTTGGTCTGATATGATACAAGGGATCATTTCCATTTTTATCTCCATTAATATTTGCTTTATGACTAATTATGTGGTCAATTTTAGAGAAAGTTCCATGTGGTGCTGAGAAATATGTTTATTTCTTTTTGTTTGTGTGAAAGCTTCTACAAATATCTATTAAATCCATTTGCATCATAACCTCTGTTAGACACCTTATTTCTTTGTTGAGTCTCTGTCTGGTTGAACTATCCAAGTGGGGTATTGAGGTTTCCCACTATTATCGTGTGAGAGTTGATGTGGGATTTGAGCTTTAGTAGTGTTTCTTTTACATAGATAGGTGCCCTTATATTACGGGCATAAATATTCAAAATTGAAATCTGATCTTGATCAATTTTCCCTGAGATGAGTAAGTAATGTCCATCCTGGTCTCTTTTAATTGATTTTAGTTTGAAGTCTACTTCATTAGATACGATGGCAACCCTAGCTTGTTTCTTGGGGCCGTTTGATTGGAAAATCTTTTCCCAACCCTTTGCTCTGAGCCTGTGTCTGTCTTTGTGGTTGAGGTATGTTTCTTGTATGTAGCAGAAGGATGGCTTCTGTTTTTGTATTCATCTTGTTAGTGTGTGTCTTTTTATAGGTGAATTGATTCCATTTATATTAAGGGATATTAATGACCACTGATTGATATTTTCTATTATTTTTGTTGGTAGCTTGTATGCATTTCCTTTCTCTGGTGATCTTTTCTGTGTAATTTTTGATTTTTTTGTGGTTTCATGGGTGTATCTGGGATCCTTATGTTGTAGTTTTTCCTTCTAATGCTTTTTGAAGGGCTGCATTTGTAGATAGGTATTGTTTAAGTCTGACTTTGTCATGAAATATCTTGTTTACTCCATCTATGGTGATTGATACTTTTGCTGAGTATAGCAGTATAGGTTGGCAGCCATGTTCTTTTAGTGTCTGTATAACTTCTGACCAAACTCTTCTTGTTTTCATCGTTTCCATTGAATAGTTAGGTGTTATTTAATGGGTCTGCCATTATAGGTAAGTGGAACATTTTCTTTTGTAGCTCTTAAAATTTTTTCTTTGTTCTGTATGTTTTGTGGCTTGATTATTATGTGGCAAGCAGACTTTTTTTGAGGTCAAATCAATTTGGTGTTCTGTAAGCTTCTTGTATCTTTATAGGCATTTCCTTCTTTAGCTTGAAAAAATTTTCTTCTATGATTTTATTGAATACATTATCTGTGCCTTTGAGCTGGTATTCTTCTCCTTCTATTCCTATTATTCTTAGGTTAGGTCTCTTCATGGTGTCTCAAATTTCCTGAACATTTTGTGTCATGGCTTTTTTGTTTTCATGTATTCTTTGACTAATTAATCCATTTCTGCTATTGAGTCTTCCACTCCAGAGATTCTCTCTTCCATCTCTTGGATTCTGTTTATGCTTGTATCTGTAGTTCCAGCTCTTTTCTTCAGATTTTCTATTTCTACCTTTGCCTCATTTTGTGCCTTTTTTATTGTTTCTATTTCAGTTTTTAGTTCCTGGAATATTTCTTTCATCTTTTGGTTTTCCTTTTCTTGGTTTTCTGTCAAGGTTTTGTTCTTCTCTCTCTGTTTTTTTTCTTCTATTTCTTTAAGGCAATTTTTCTTTTTTTCATGCAAATAATATTACTACACATATATTTACTTTGTGTTCAGCTTTCCCTCTGAATTTTTTCTTTTTCATCCCTGTATATTCTTATTCAAGGTCCCTTCCCCCTCCCACCACTTCAGGTCATTTTTTTTTCTCCGCAACTCCCCATTCCCTCCCTGGGCAGGGAGCAGACAGTCCTATGGTCCCACTGACCGAATAATGCTTAGATCAGTCTCCACTCCTGGCAAATCCAGTTTTGTACCCCCTCCCTCAAGAGTGAGTCAGGTGTTCCTATAATTGGAGTGGGATACAAAGGGTCAGTCCAGGGTGTTTCTGATCCCAAGCTGATTAGTGGTTGTGGTTTGCAGCCTGGCCATGCTTGGCTTTTTTCTTGTTTGTTTGTTAAGAGACCACTAATGAGTGAGTACATCCCCTGCTTATCTTTATGAGTTTGTGATACCTCGCTCAGGAGGATATTCTCCAAATCCATCCATTTGCCTGCAAATTTAAGGATATCATTTTTTTCTTACTGCTGAGTAGTATTCCATTGTGTAGATGTACCACAGTTTGTTAATTCATTCTTCAGTTGAGGGACATCTAGGTTGTTTCCAGTTTCTTGCTATTACAAATAATGCTGCTATGAACATAGTTGAGCTAATACCTTTGGAGTGTGAATGTGACTCTTTAGGGTATACACTCAGAAGTGGTATTGCTGGGTCCTTGGGGAGATTTGATTCTCAATTTTCTGAGAAACCTCCATATTGCATTCCAAAGTGGCTGAACAAGCTTACACTCCCACCAACAATGGAGGAGTGTTCCCCTTGCTCTGCATCCTCTCCAACATAGGCTGTCATCTGTGCCTTTTATCTTAGCCAATCTGACAGGTGTTAGGTGGTATCTCAATGTTGTTTTGATTTGCATTTCTCTGATGGCTAAAGATGATGAGCACTGTTTTCAGGAAGGCAATTTTTCATATCCTCTTAGAAGGCTTTAATAATCTTTATAAAGGTGTTTTTGCTGATGTTTCCTTCTGTCTCTTCTTCCTTGCTCTGTTCAGGTCTTGTAGTTGTAGAACCACCAGTTTCTTTTGGTGTTCCCATGGTTTTTTTATATTGTTATATGTATTCTTGCAGTAGTGTCTGCCCATGGCTTTGGTGATTCACACTTGATCAGCTCCTAGTCAGTTGTGGCTAGAGGGCTTTTGTATCTTCTGTCTGTTCTGAGGAAGGGTTCTGTTCCATCTCTGACTTAGCTCCTCACAACTAAAGCCTAGAGGCTGTCTGCTGGCAGAGCCTGAGATTAGACCCTTAGGTGTGACCCCAATCTGGACTCTGCTTCTCTTACTCTGCTCTAGACAGGGGTCAGAGTTTCAAAATCCTAAGTCCTTCTCTGATGAAGCAGATTGCCCTGAAACTAAGATTTTTATTTGATATGTTTAATTGGCTGATTATACTACTGCTAACATAATTGTTTTTGTCATTATAATGAGAACTATATACCAATGAAGTATAAATTTTTAAGCTGTATTCTACTGAGCTTTATACCGAGTAAATACATTATATGTATTTGAAAGAAAAAAAGATTCAGGTAATATTTTTTTCAAGTTTTTCAAAGATTAATCTCCAAAGCACCAAAGTTCACTGACACAAATTTTTTTCATAAAGAATTTGATGACCATTAGCCATCACACAAGTTAGAAGCTGTAAGTCAGAGCCTATGTCCCTGGATCATTCATTATGTGTGACATAATTTTTGAAAAAATTGCAGCTGTATTACAAAGTATTTCCCAAGGTCCCAAGGTAGCTTAGTTCATCATCCACTCCAGACAAATTTAGGCAGAAAACTGCATTTTAATATAGGAACCACTTAAAATAATCTTGCATACTATTCCAGCTCTACATACAGTTTATTATTTATTTGCCTAATCACAGGGTGATATTTGACATTCTATTGATTTGATACTGAGTTCATAAAGAAGTTTATGTAGTTTTCTAAAGTTCTAAAGTTTGATTTTTAAGATTTTGTGATTAAAAGTGGTTCTAGGAAACAGATTTTAAGGATAAACTTTCTGAAGTAGTTGTGGAATTTCTAAATTGTCACATCCATTTGATTGGATTTAAAGAGGTGAAGGCTATTATCTCTTCTAGTAATAAGGTTGCAAGTAGCCTATGGTGTGCTGTGGCAATATATATACTAGAAATACTAGCTGTAGTGAGATATGACTTTAATCCCAGCATTCTAGAGCTAGAGGCATATTGATCTCTGAAATTCTGAGGCCACTCTGATCTGTATAATGAGTTCCAGGGTAACTAGGCCTACATGGTGAGATCTTGTCTTAAAAAAATCAAGTACTATATCTCAATCAAAATGCTAATTAACCATGTATAAAGAGCAAGGAGATAGGTGTCCATGTGAATGTCTTTCAATATTTGGAAATCTAATTTAATTCAGTAAGTGTTGAAAGACAAGGATGTGATCAGAGATTTGGATTCCCATAGCAAGCACCATATAAAGGATATGAAAGCTTCTATGTATGTCCTTAAGGAGATTGTTATCATGTGTAGTTACGGGGTTCAGACTGCTGAAAATCAAATACAGACTATCTTCCTTTGGTTAACTGAGTTACACAGTGCATTATGAATTCCCAGACTTTCAGAGGCATTGACTGAGGAAGAACAGTATGCTGTGTCTTGAAAATATGTGAAAAGATCCCAAAGAAGCTGAGGTGATGACATAAGCCTCTAACATTTGGTGAATCTTCGTTGTCAAAAGGAGAGGGGTTTTTTTTTTTAGATTGAATATTAGTGTTCTTGCAAGCCCCCTGTGAGAGTAATGCTTCTACATTGCCTAATACAATAGTAATGACTGTTCCTGAGGTACATATCATATATGATTATGTTCATGATTGATTGTCTATAGGATTCATGTCAATATCACTCCTGTTTCTCTAGACTTATAACCAGACTCAAGATCAGTGAGTTTCTAAAAGTGAAATAAAATGTGTGATCTCTGCACTATGAAATAATTGATTTTAGTTTTTAATTTTTATCTATAGAAATCTTTGGAGATAGATATTGAAGATGTAGAATTGTGGTGGATGGAAGACAAATGTGGGTAAGGCTGAGTTTGTTCTTCCAGTCTTAGTAAACAGAGATTCTCTATTTAATCCTAAAGCCAAAGAATTTAGGAAGTGCTATGGCAGTTGATTTTGGTTAGATGAAACATGGACACCAAAAGGGCTCACAGTAGGTGAATTCTGTACCAAGCTTGTCTTGATATAATGTAGAGAAATTGATTAAATATTTTAGGTGGATTTAAATGGTAGAATGAATTTGTCACTTGAGAATTGCTCACTCATATAGAGAAGTCCATAAGATATACCTGTTATCACTTACTCTGAGAAATAAACTGGAGAGAGAAGTCTAGGCCAATATCTTTAGAGACCTATGTTATTTTGTTACTAGAAATGAGAATCTGGGGCTTGTAGCATACTTCCTTGCAAAGGAAAATGGGAGACAAGAATTAACAGAGGGAAAAGGGTTTATGTACAGTGTAGATCAGACCTTTGGTAAAGAAAATTTCTCAACATCTCTCCACATTTCCTGTTTCAGTGTTACAGCTGACAGAAAAGATGAAACAAAAGCCAATAAGTGTGAATATGTATGTTTAGCTGTGGGATAAGTTATCAGTCTTTTCCTGGGGATGAATAGTTCATAGGGTACCAAAGCTTCTTACTTCATCTATTCTCAGTGTGGAAGTTCTTGAAGGAAATTAAATTTTTTAGAGTCTATTATTCCAATATCTCTGTGATACTCTAATAATTATTCTTCAGCTCTAGCTAGATCTTAGAGTGTACACTCAAGTAAATCAATTTAAACCCCTAATGCAATGTAAATAATGGGACCCAGGAGAGTACCTGGGACATGTATTAGCACTCAACCACAAAATGTAATTGTAGGCATGGTTACTGTTATAAACAGCAGTATTGAATGAGCACTGAGAATAAATAATAAGACTTACACAGATCTGTGGCTGTTTTTAGAGGTGAAAGAGGTAGACTGAAATTATGACATGACCTACATACACAGAAAGGTATATTTCAGGTAAATAAAATCGTATTTGATTTATGACAAAGGATAGATAATAATAGTACCTCAATCAAATTTATATAGTAAAACCAGTTTATAGATTTAGAACTCCATGAGTAAAATGTAGACCCCTGGAGGTAAAATCTTAGTGTACTGCCAAAGTTATATGCTTTTATTCTTTCCCTCAGTCTTCTAGGTATCTGTGGCCTTGTCTCAGACTAGCCAGACTTTGTATAAATAGTAAAATCATAATATTTGAGCACAAATAGACAATACATCTTACCTGACAAAATTTCTAGAACACACTCAAGAATAATACTATGGTTCACCAATCAGAGGGGATTATGGAGATTAGGTGGTCGGGGAATTGTAGCTCAGACTCCCAAATCCATCTTGAAGCAATATTACCCCATATTACAATTATGAATCTATATTCCAGAATGCATAATGGTAATAGAACCAGCCAAAAGTGGACATATTGTCCACACTGCTTATTTAACCTGTAAAATGAAGATTGTTGTGGGAAAAAGAGTTAAAGTCACTAGAATTATGTCTGCCTAATAACATAGTAAATTTATAAGAAATATTGTGAAAGTAGAGAGATTTATGAATCGATGTCACTATCACAGACTTGGAGAAGAAAGGGCAGGGATTTCTACTATATTGACATCCATCTGCTAGTTTGGCATTTTAGGAAAACAGATGAGTCTATGAGAATGACAGGGAACAATTCTACAATTAAGGGTGTGGTAAATGCAATATCAGATGTTGAACAGATCTGGTTTTCATGGTCAAGTGAATGATTACATCTCTTATTAACTAGTATATAGTTATTAATGTAGTAAATGATTATTTTTTGCTACCTATTAGTAGACATCACCAGAAGCTACTTTCATCTGATACTACACCTTCCCTGTCCAACATTAAGGAGATATATCGGCCTTATACCTTATTTAACTCACATAGAATCATGAATAGCCTTCTACTTTTCATGATATCACACAGGCCAGTTATTGGTAATCTCACTATCATTGTATATAGTGATTAAAGAAATAAGCAAATATTACAAAATTACAGTAAACATTTCACATAAGAAGGCCAGGAATACACATAACAAAAATTAAACAAACATTTATCTCAGTGAAATTTATAGGAGGTTTAATGGTAAGACAGCAATCAGCTTTAAACTTGTGTGTGTGTGTGTGTGTGTGTGTGTGTGTGTGTGTGTGTCACACTCCAAGAATTGGGGAATATCACAGAAGAGGAACAGAGAGAATGTAAAAACTGGAAATAGGGATGAGTACTGTGAAACACTGTCATAGATATGACACAGTGATTATCCTCATGAATTCACAACAGTCTTAACTATGTACATAAGACTTACACAGTTGCATACCTTCAATATTCCATCATGGATGGTAGAGAGACTTGAAAGGCTCCATCACTTCCCCAAAGAAATATTGTCAATTAACTATTTTGGGGGGAGTGAAGTCATTTTTCTCACTAGTGTAGCCACTATTAAGTTGTCTCTGCAATAAATAGCCCATATGGTGGTTTGAAAGAAAATGGCCCCCAAAAGAGTGACACTATTAGGAGGTGTGACTTTGTTGGAGTAGGTGTGGTCTTATTGAAGGCAATGTGCTACTGTGGGAGTGGGCTTTAAAGACTCATATATGCTCAATCAAAACCCAGTGAGACAGACCATTTCTTATTGCCTGAAAGTCAAGATGTAGGACACTTGGCTACCTACACACTGCCTTGCTCACCATCATGATGGTAATGGGACTAAATCTCTGAACTGTATGCAATCTACCAGAATTAATGTTTTCCTTCGTAAGAGGTCATGGTATCTCTTCACAGCAATAGAAAACCTAGCTAAAAGAGCCCTCAATTCACATTAACCTCAGTGGATTAAAACACACACACACACACACACACACACACACACACACACATCAAGGAAGCAAACCAACAAAACATGAACATACAAGGGAAACTTGTTGAGATGAAGAAAGGCTTCACTGGGAGGAGAGGTGCATAAGAGAGTAATGGGGCAAAATGTCTAAAGTATATAACTGTATAAAAGTACTAAAAAATAAAGTCAATGATAAAATATAATAAAACACTAAATAATAATAAACAATAAAATTTACAATAATAAATAAACAAATAAGAATTTTTAAAAATCCAATGGATCAAACAGACAAAACAATACAAGAGGGAGCTCCACACCATTAGCAGATACTGTCTATTTAGAGAAGTATATCTTCTGCCCCTCCCTGAGGATATATAGGCAGCGAGAGGGTAGGCATCATTTTCCAAAGAGAAAAAGAAAAGGAGAAGATGAAATGTTAGCAAACTCACACGCAGGACATTCAGTATTTTGTGTCTGTGTATGTGACACTTCAGTCTTAGGTGTCTGTACATGCATGGTTATCATGTGCATGTGAGCATTGACTTGTGCACAGTGATTTATGAAAAATGTATTATCAACCCACTGTCCCTAGGTGTCAGTTTTTCCCATACTTGTAGCTTGCTTTGAATACCTCCCTACTTGGTGGTAGTTATCTATTATATCCTTTTCAAGACTTGCTATGCATGAGTGGTGCTGACATAGGGCTTCACTCAGTGGCTACTCATGATTGCATGGCAGTGAAGGAGGATAGCCTTACAGTCTATAACTAATTTTTTGTGAGGGCAGTTACAATACACTTTGCCTGGTTTTAGTACTAAAGGGCCTACAACAAATGAAGGAAGACCTAGAAACAACAGATCCATAACAAATAAAAGTACCAGGAAGCCACAAAACAGTGACAATTGTCATATCCCTATATTTCTGGAGGCAAAGTCAAAAGGGTGCTTCCACCTAAGGTTTTAGCAATACCACGGACTTCTCTTCTACCCTTATTCCCATATTATGTACCAAATAACATAGAAATCATCCCAACTCCATTTCCTGACTATTTGCTGGCATTACAGATGTATATTTCCATTCTTGGTTTATGTGATCATGCTGGAAATTAATCCTAGGGCCTAGTACATGTTATGCAAGCATGCTACCCAGTGAGTGATATTCTCAGACCTCCTATAAAAATTCTATAAGTTTTACCTTCCATAAAGATTCAGAATCTAACCACATACTGTTATTTCATCTGTAAAGTGGTGACCCTAATCTATGGCAGCTGCCCCACTAAGTTTAATTAGAATCTGAAGGCTGTCAGGTACATCTTGTAGCTCTTACACTAAATTACACCCATACTTATGAATTAGTAAAATCAAAGACAAAAAAAGAGAAAATGTTAACATACCCTTTCTCTGGTAAAGAATAAATTGTTTCATCTGGCTCCTTCTGGATTCAAAAATTTTTAAAAGGCAATACAATGTCTATCAAGCTTCATTGAATTGTAGAGGCAACATATTCCTCATTTAGATTGTTACTGTGGTTCATTGACCCATTGCTCTGAAATTCTGCTAGTTTTGAATGACCTCAGAATAAGAGTCTCTGAAGCAGATTCAAGCTTTTTTGTTAGCTACTATGCTAATTGGTCCATATGGTCCAACTTATCTAGTAGTTATTCAAATGCCAGAGCCAAATGAGAAAAATGCCATTTAGAGCCTCTGACTGACCATTATAGGTAGATTATACCACAGGTCTGTAAGACTTTGATTCAAAACCTGCCATCCTCCTTGGGATACTATTTTATTTTAAATGTTATTCCTTTTTTTCTTTTTCTTTTTATAGAATAAAGTTTCCTTTTTAATCCATGTATGCCCTTGTTCAAACTCCCTTTCTTTAAAAATTTCATTAGAATTTTGCCTGTTTGCCTTCATATCTGATGGCAAATTTATTCCTCAAGTTGCTGAGACATTCTCAAATGATTCCAACATATATTGAAAATTAGCCACTCTCCGGGATTTTCCTCGGATTCTAGCAGTAAATTAGGACTGCTGGGACATCCAGTCTCATGGACTAAAAGCACTACAGGATTTTTGGCCTTTCTGTCCTGAGACATCCATTGTTGGACTACCTGGACCATAGTCTATAAGCTACTCTAACAAGCTTCCCTTTGTGGATATATGTTAGATATTTAATAAATCCTGGGATATCAGAGAGATCACACAGTCAAATTCTAGGCAGGCAGAGCAGGAAATCCTTGATCCTTGAATACAAGGATAAGCAGCTGAGTCAATCACTGGCACCTTTAATCCCAGCACAGAGAAAGCCGGGAGTGGGATCAACATCCTTTATCTCATATCTCTAGAGACAGAACTTCTGTTTCTGTGAGTTCAAAGCTACACACCTTTAATCCTAATCTGGATGGGATAGGGTATATAAGGGCTGTAGAAACCAGGCAGAATAGAAGTGACTGGCAGAAGCGACCAGGAGCGAGGCTGGGGAAGTTGCAAGACAGCTGGGTAAAAATTGACTGTGGTGCTTCCTCTCTCTGATATTTCAGCCTTTCCCCAATATTCGGCTCTGAGTCTCATTCGAGCTACATTCATGTATACAATGCATCTGGTCATATCCACCCCACTCCAACTTTCCTTACCACCCCCAGTACAACTCCCCTATAACTCTATTTTCTCTTTTTATAATGCCCACAGATTCAGATTAGTGTTGCTCATATGCACATGGGAGCAGAGTCTTTACCATGGCACAGGGAACCTATGAAATTTTATTCCCCCAAAGAAAAGTGATCCTCCCTCCCTTAGAAGCCATCATTCCTCCACCAGCTCTTCAGTAGGGATGGGGTAGGACATTGGGAGTCTTTCTCAATTCCATAATGTAATTTTAGCTAGTTTCATTATGTGTAGGTCTTTTATAGGTAATTGTGTTCTGCTGTGAGTTCATGTGTGCAACAACCATATCATGTCCAGAGGCTAGCATTTCAAAACTCTCCTCCTTATACTCCATTTATTATATTCTTTCTGTCCTCTCTGTGAAAAAAGAAAACACTTGGTCTAAAACTTGGTTTAGAGTGATTGACTAAAATTACTACGTAACCCAAGCTGTCATGTTTAGACATTATGTTATCTAGCATGCCACACCAAGCTATGATAGTGGGCCATGCATTGTGAAATGGAACACACACACACACACACACACACACACACACACACACACACACACGAATATGATTGTAAGCAAGTATTACATGCACAGGCAAGTTACATGAAGAAGAGATTTAAGAAGTTCAAGTGTCTGTAATAGCTGAATAATAAACTGATTCTTCTTTCTCAGTCCACATCTGTGATTTCAAATATAGTTCTCTACAATTATTTGAAAGAAGATAAAATTTAGATTGATAATCAATACTTCATAATATACAGACACTACTCAACTGTAGCTAGCTATAGCATTACAGCCCCTGTCTAGCATATCCCTAAATGAATGTGGTAAATATAAACCTTTTTGGTGGACAGATTTGGGGCAATTACATACCTAGAATATCCATATGACAGCTGCATTGTTTTCTCCTTATTGAAATGGATATACTAGGTATGTAATTGTCTTCTTTGCATGCAACACTTCTGCCGAAACTATTTATCCATAGATATGGTATATTCATTTCTTTTCTGATGCTGTGATAGAATAATACTGACACAAAAAAAGCTTAAGGGAGAAAGGATTTATTTATTTGGGCTTAGAGTTCCAGAGTGATGACATTCACCATGGCAGAGAAGGCATGGTGGTAAAAACATGAAACCAATTTGTCACAGTGTACCAACAGTTAGGAAGACAGAGAGAAAGTGGATAGGAAGTGAAGCAAGGCTATAAAACTTCAAAGCTCACCTCCAGTGATTTGCTTCCTCTAGAAAAAGCATAAATTTCTAAAGGTACCATAACATTTCCAAGCAGCACCATGAGTTTTCTTTGGCCCCTAAACTGTTCTCCATCATTGTTCTTAGACAATCTGTTTGTTACCTTCCTTTCTACTCCATGTGCCATATATGAGATTTTTTTTACATCTGTATTCATAAGGGAAATTGGTCTGTAATAATCTTTCTTTGTTGGGTCTTTATGTGGTTTTGTTATCAGGGTAACTGTGGCCGAATAAAATTAATTGGGCAATGTTCATTCTGTTTCTATTTTATGAATTAATTTAAGGAGTATTGGTATTCATTCTTCTTTGAATGTCTGTTTGAATTCTAAGCTAAGACCAGCTAGCTTTGGGCTTTTATTGGTTGAGATATTTTTAATTTCTCTTCTTCTATTTCACTAGGCGTAACATGTCTGTTTAAATTACTTATCTTTTCTCAATTTAACTTTTAGTAAGTAGTACCTATTCAGAAAATAACCATTTCTTTTAGATTCTTCAATTAAGTATACAGGTTTTTATTAGTCTCTGAAATTCCTTGTGATTCCTTGTGTCTGTTGTTTTCTCCCCATTTTCATTGCTAATTTTGAGAATTTGGGTCATTTCACTTAGCCTTTTAATTTGACTAAGGAGATGTCAATCAACTAGGTTGATTTCGTTGATTCTTTGTTTCTATCTTATTGATATCAGCCCTGAGGTTGATTATTTCTTGCTGTCTGCTATTTTGGGGCATTATTTTTAGTTTCTGTTCTAGAGCTGTCAGGCGTTCTGTTAAGTCACTAGTGTGAGATCTCTCTAATTTTTTTTTAATGTAGGCACTTAGTGCTATGAACTCACATCTTAGAACCACCTTCATTGTATCCCATAAGTTTGAATATGTTGGACATTTATTTTCATTCAAATATAGCAAGCTTGTAATTTCTTTATTTCTACCTTGAGTCAATAATCATTCAGTGGAGAATTGTTAAGTTTCTATGAGTTTGTAACCCTCCTGTTGTTAATATCCAGCTTTAATACCGTGAGGATTATTTATGATATGATAGCTTCAGGGGCTTATTTCAGTTCTCTTGTATCTGATGAGACTTGCTTTATGGCTGGGTATATGGTCATTTTTGGAGAAGGCTCCATGAAGTGTTGACAAGAAAGTGTATTCTTTCGTATTCAAATGAAATATTCTATAGATATCTGTTAGCTCCATTTGAGCCATAACATTTGTTAGTGCCAGTGTTTCTCTAGTTTTTATCTGGATGACCTGTCTATTGGTGAAGGTAGAATATTAAAGTTTTCCAAAATCAGTGTGTGAAGTTCTTATGTGATTTAAGTTTTAGTAATGTTTGTTTTTATAAATGTGGGGATGGCCTCGTGTTTGGGGCATTGATGATGAGGACTGAAATGTCATTTGGTGAATTTTTCCTTTTGAATTATCCCTCTCTCTCTCTCTCTCTCTCTCTCTCTCTCTCTCTCTCTCTCTCTCTCTCTTTCTTACTAATTTAAATTTGAAGTCTATTTTGGTGGATACTAGAATAGCTACACTAGCTTCTTGGGGAACATTTGCTTAGAAAATCATTTCCCAAGCTTTTACTTTGAGTAAATTTCTATCTTTGATATTGAGGAGCATTTCTCATATGCAGAAGAAAGATAGACCTTCTTTTTGCATTTATTCTGTTAGTCTGTGTCTTTTTATCAGTGGGATAGAGACAACTGATGTTGAGAGATATCAATAAGCACTGTTTGTTGATTCCTATTATTTTGTTGCTGTGATGTGGGTTTTCTTGCCTCTTTTGATTTGCTCTAAGATTATTGATTGTATTTTCTTGGGTGTTATTAACCTCCTTAGGCTGCTGTTTTGTTTCTAGCACCATCTTTGTGGCTGGATTTGTAGTTAGACACTGTTTAAATTTGTTTTTTAAACATGGAATGACTTTATCCATTGTAATTGAAAGTTTTGCTGGGTATAGTAGGCTGAGCTGGCATCTGTGGTCTCAGAATTCATATTCTACCAACTGAACTATATCTAGCCTCAAAGAAAAATAATCAATAAAATGAAATAGATGAATAGATTTCTAAGTAGTAGCTAAAACAATTGTATAAATTATCAGTTTAGACACAATAAGCAGTGTATAAATAATTTTCTTGTGATGTCTGATATAGTAAAATAAATTGAAGTGACAAAAATAAAATTATACAATGTGCAGCTTTCATGAAATACTTTAAAATTCAAAAAAGAGAGCGATTATATATTTAGAATTTGAAAGGAAAGCCCCCAAATTCTGGCTCAAAAATGAGGGAATGCCTAGCATTCTGAGAGAGCACAGACACTTTTCTTATTGCCATACTTCATCTCACATACAAAAATTTTATCAAAAAGGATCATGAAATTAAATGATGACCCTAAAATTATACAGAAAAACATTGGAGAGTGTCTTTCTGACTAAGCTTTTTAGATGTGATAATAAAAGCACGAGTCATAGCAGAAGAAATAAATTTCTCATTATCAAAATTAAATCTGTCTTTCTCAAAAGGCATTATTGAAAGAATAAAAATATTGACAGAAAAAATATTGAAATCATACACTTTGTATAAAATATAAAAATTTCTCAATTTTCCCAAAAGTCATATCTCAGGCCTTTTTTAGCTGTCCTGTGAATTTTGCTTAAGTTTGGGAATATATTTCCTAGAACCAGAACTGACCTTTCCTGTAGTGGGAAATCAATTCCATTTTAATATTTTTGTACCTGTAGTTTTACCTCACAAACACAAACATACCCCACAGACAAATTCTGTGTTAATGCCTGGAAGCCAATGATCAAGACTGTCACTAGATGCCAGAAATTGTGGTAATTAAAGATGTATAAACTATTATTCATTCTTAATGGAACAGTCCCAATTCATAGATGTATAATACAGTAGGAGAATTCATCTTCTGGTAAACTTGTCATGCCAAATTCTCATTTGTTTGAAAATAAATTCTCTCACATTTACTATACTGCATAGTTTAATCATACTTTTGTCAGCTGAAGTCTCAATTCAGATAAACAAATTAATTTTTATTTCATGTAATTATATGCAAATAACCATTTCAAGTTTTAATTTTAAAAGAGAATTTAAAAACATTATTTTGTATACTATCTCTTTATGCTTGTTCTGGTTAGTTTTGTTAGTTTTCTACAAACTACAGCCAACTTGGAGGAGGGAACCTCAGTTGAACTTCATTTAGAGTTTACAATATTATTATTTGTTATTTGGGGGAACAAAGTTTTGCTATGGAGCCCAGGGTGATTTTATACTCATCATCATACATCATCTTCCTGCTTCAGGTTCTTGAGTCCTAGGGTTCCTCACCATGACCAGCTTAAATTAATTTTCATTATGTAAACAGTGTTCTGTCTGCATGTATGGCTTCAGGCCAGAAGAAGACACCAGATTTCATCACAAATGATCATAAAACACTATGTGGTTGCTAGGAATTGAACTCAGGACCTCTAAAAGAACAGTCAGTGCTCTTAACCGCTGAGCCATCTCTTCAGTTCTGCCTAAAGTAATTTTGTTGTTTCAAAATTTGAATTATTTGTAAAAGTTTTAGAAATGGAATAACTCACAAAATTGCTTCTTATATTTCTCATAAAATTATTGTTTATATTAATATTTGCTTTTAACTTTTTTCTTCTCTGTGATATTAATGTTTTAAATATTTATTTGTATTTTTAAACAAATTAAAAAGTAACATGTGAGTGGCAGTGAGATCAATTGGTTTTATTCCTAGTAATCTATACCCAAAATACTTTAAAATACTTCCCTCTTGAACTAGACAGATTTACTAATGCAGCTTCTGAGTCTGCTAGAAAATCAATGCCCTCACCAACTTTCAGCACTAGGCAAGTCTATAGTAATTTATAGCAAGAATGAGTTTTCACTGTGTACAACCATGTCTACAAAAGGGGGGGCTAATACTTAATTTTCCCCCCTAAATTTACAGTCATTCTTCAGTGGAAAGGGAAAGCTACAGGGAGAGATCAAGAGTATTACTCTCCATCAGACTTACTTTCCATAAACAAGGAGTTAGACAACTAGTTGATCTTCAGTACTTTCCATTCCAATGCCCCAGGCCCTTGTTCTTTTAACACACATGACTTAACCAAGAGTATAGTTACATTCTGTTACTGGACCTTATTATAGTTAGTTTTCTTCTAGCATATTTTAACTTTTTAACCTTGTTTTTTGTGTCCTTTTTCTGTCAATAATGTCAGAAATTGTCAATGAAGTCTTTGGCTTCCATGCTCTCTTCTATGTTAGGTGTCCCACATACATGTCAGCCAGATGTCCATTTACAAACACAACTTTGCTGTCTCTAATTCCAGTATTGTACCATGTGTTTACTCACTGTTTCTTATCATTTAAAGTCTATCTGTATTCTTCAACATAATGCACCAGAGATTCTAAAAATATTATATCACATGAAATATCATCCATGTAGAGATATTACAGATATGAATGAAATCTCCTTTCCCTTTCTAAGTTTCAAGGATATTAACAAGAACCAATTTTGTTCTTGTGCCAAATTTTATTAAGACCTCAGAAGTATAAAATCACATTTCATGTTTACTTGTTTTCCCTAATGTTGTGAAAATGCGCCCAATTTTTTGATCCCACCAACTTAAAACAGGCACTATATTCTGGAAAACATTTTGCTAGACTTGGTAAGTGATTCCAAGGTCTCACGGGTTCCAAATGGCAGCTTCCTCATGGGCCCGTCTTTCTCGAAGGCAAATAAAGAGCAGGACTTAAGAGATTTGCTTTGGATAGTACTCATTTATTCAATTTATTTCCCAAACTTCTACTGGTTATGCTTTAAAAATTAATTTACAGAATTTAAGATAACATTTCTGTGTCTCAGAACACAGTAGAAGGTACTGGCAAAACCCATAGCAACAACTGTGTGATATTTGCTGAAAGAAAATGTGATACTTAATATTGCTGGACAGATCAAGACTCACTCAGGAAAGGAACCTCTGAGCATTCCTGTGAGTCATTGTCTCTATTAGGTTAACTGATAACTGAAGCCCCACCCTAACTATGTGTAGCACCATTCCATGAGTGTGGAGTCTAGACTGAATAAAAAGGACCATGTGAGCAGAGCATCAGAATTCATTTCTCTTTTTTCTCTCAGTGTAGACTGTAGCTGCTCCAAGCTTCTTTTGCCATAACTTAATCTGCCAAGATAGACTGTACTCTTAAACTGAAAACAAAAGTAAATGGTTCCTTTCATTACTTTTCTCAGGAATTTTATCAGAGCAATATATCGTAGTATGTAATATAGAAGGGTATAGGAACATGATTTTAGCTTTACTATTGCCAATGATGCCTAGTCATGAAATTTCATTTCAGGAGGTGTATTATAGAGCCATATTATGCAAATTTCTGTGAATTACTTAGGAAGATCCACTTAGGGACACATTACCTTATTTTTCTTTTCTAATCTCTCTGGAAAAACATTCCAATAGGATATTATGTAGAATCAGTGAAGGCAGGCAAATTCTGGTATTTTATTTGTTAGTTTGTGAATGGGAGGGGGCGTGTATAATTCACAAATCCTTTCTCTCTTTCCATAGTGAACCCTGGGATAGAACTGAGTTAATAAGATACAGCAAGAGTTTTTCCTAGTGAACCACCTTGCCCACTCCTAGGTGATTTTTGATTTTAGATTCCAGTCCTTCATCACTGTGTGTGATGTTATTTATGAGTTTTCCTCAAATTATCACAGTAAGGAAATTATCTTCAACTCCCATATTGGTTTTTAAAGAAAAATGAGTTAATCATTTTAGAGTTCTATATCTCAGAAGTATGACATGTGTCTTAGTGTACTAAATTAAGGTATTGCAGTATTTTATTCTCTTCTGTGACTCTACAGAAAATCAATTTCCTGTCATTTCCTAAATTTTTATATTAATATTTAGCTTCCTCATTTCCAAGCCAGTGATAGCAGGTGGAGTCTTTCTTGCATTTCATCACTCTGATCTTCTCTTTGCTCTCTGTTACTATTTCACTTCAACTGTATTAAGGACAGGGGAAGGAGACTAAAAATTGCACATATTTCCAGGATGCAGTAATGTATATGTATAAATTATTAAATGAATATTTGCTTATTCATGACATCTATTATTTATTAATCTTTCTTATAAGAATATTAAGATTTAGGTATCTAGCAGTTTTCAATTGTAGAATACATAGAACCATGTTATCAAGTGAATCTCCAGAATGCATTCATCCTACATATATGAAACTTTGTGGCATTTGATCAAGAGCTTAAGTCTGGTGTATGCCTTGATGACCACCAATCTCTGTTGCTATTTGTTCAATTTTAAAACATTCCTACTAAATTTACAACTAAGATCATGAAGTATTTATTTTTCCATGCCTGGCTTATTTTACATAGTGTAATGACCAACAGGTGCATCTATGTTATTTTAAAAGAAACTATTTTCCTCATTTTAAAATGGATGAATAGTATTGTTATTCTTTATTATAACTTATGACCATATTGAACACACACACAGACACACACACACATACACACTACATTTTCCCTACCCTTTTATCCTTTGAGAGACACCTTTCTTAAAAATATTTTTAGATCATTTTATTTTATGAGTATTTTACTTGCATGTACATGTATGTATGTGCATCCCTGATGTCTGGTACCTGGTGCCTGTAGATGCCAATGGAGGGCCTCAGATTCCCTGGAATTAGAATTATGGGCAGTTGTAAGCCACTGTTTAGGTGCTGGGAATCAAATCTAGGCTATGTCCAATAGCAACAAGTGCTCTAAACAGATGGACCATTCTTTTAGCCTCCTTGGAGAGACTCTTTAGTTGTTGTTTTCTTGTTTGTTGTTTGCTATAATAAATTATATTTCAGTGAATGTAAGACTGTAAATATCTCTTAAAGACAATGATTCTCTTTTTCTTGGTTGCACACTGAGATGTAGGTTTATTATATCATATAGTAATCTGTGGTGATATAGTTTGTAATCTAATAAGTAAACATTGCCATAAAGATCACAGGGTAGAACCAGCCACCTAATTAGCCAGAGGTCAGGTAGTGGGTTCACACACCTTTAATCCTAGCACTTGGGAAGCAGAAGCAAAGATCCATCTGGATCTTTATGAGTTCAAGGCCACTCTGGACTACATGAGATTAGTCCAGTCTGAAGAGAAACAGAGCCAGGCAGTGGTAGCCACACCTTTAATTCTAGCACTAGGAAGGTTGAAACAGGAAGGGATATGGCTAGGCAGAGAAAGAAATATAAGGCAGGAGGAGACAGGAGTTCACCCCTTCCCTTCTTTTTCAGCTGGGAGACCAAGGGGTGTCTGTCTGAGGATTCATGGAGACAGGATCTTCCCTTTTTGGTCTGAGGATTATGTAGTGGTGAAAAGTGGCTGTGGCTTGTTTCTCTCTGATCTTTTAGCATTTACCCTAATATCTGGCTCTGGGTTTTTCTTATAAGACCAATTAAGATTTGTGCAACAGTAATCTATTTTCAATTATTTTGGATCCTCATAGCATTTTTCCAAGTGGCCATGCTAAAAGTTTCTTCCCTTCAAATCTTCATAAGCACATATTATCTCCTGTCTTTTGCATTGCAACTAACATATATCATATGATGCTAAATTTGTGGTTTCAGTCCTCATTGCTTTGATCATGAGTGATGTTAAGTGTCTTTTAATATATCAGTTGGCCATTTCTGTGTCTTCTTTTGAATGCATACACAGGTCATCTGACCAAATTCCTTTAGCTCTTTTAATGTTTTGATGTTAACCTTTAGGCAATGGAGAGTTTATAAATATTTTTCCCATAGACTCTGGTCTCTATTGATTATTTCCATTGGTATGTATTGTTGAATTGTAGAGTATTCAATTTTAATCTCAAAATGGTGTTGGAAGTTATCAAATGAGGTTTTCTATATCAATTAATTACTATCATGTGTATTTTTTCCTATCATTCTGTTAATGGGTATATTACATTGATTTTTGAAAATTCTCTTGGTGAACCACTGTGAATTCCTGGAATAAGTCCAGTTGATCATGGTATTGAGAATTGAAGAGACATAAGCTGTTTTGTCTTGCAGTTTGCATTTCTCATGCAGTGTTACCTTCTAGTAGGTAGGAGCATAGAGGAGCAAACATGTTTCTCTCATTGCCAAGGCATTAAAAAAGAAACCCCCCCAAAAAAAACAGAGAAAGAGGGTGAGTTGGGTCCTATCATAGTCTTCAAAGACATGTGTCCAGTGACTCCAGCACCACCTACTAGATACACTGTTCCTTCTTTTCCACCTCTAAACAATCACAAGATAGGACCTGATCCATTAATATATGGAATTTAGGAAAACATTACATGTCTGAACTATAGCAGTCATGATATATAATGTTTTAAATTTGCCACTTTATTCAGTTTTTTAGTATCTTGAGAATTTTCACATCTATATTCACAAAGGACTAGCATATAGTTTTTTTCATTTTTTCTGGCTTTAAGATTACAGTTACAATGGGCTTATTCTATATGTAAAGAAGAATTATCTTCTTGATGAATAATATATATAAAACCAGTAATTTTTAAAATAAATTTATTGTTTTTTAAAAACAGATTTTATTCCATATATTTCAGGAGTGTCAGATGATAGAATGAAGATGACCCCTGACTTACAATTGTACATTTTTTGTGTAATACATGAGCAATATATGTTCATAGAAATTATACTCATAGTTTGAATTTTTTCTCTCCTAGGATAGTGATATATTGGCAAAATACTCTCACTGTGGGAAAGTGACATTGAAACATAGCTCTTATTCACATGATATGACAGGAAAGAGCTGACATGCTACAGTATACTGTGTTGCTAAGCTACAATATTTGGCAAAAAAAAAAAAGGCATGAAATATACTTCTGAATTACAACGTTTTCAGGTTACAACAGTTTTATCGGGACAGTATCACTCTCAGAGGACCATCTCTATAGTAAAATGGTTATTCTAGTGATTAATAGTGATTAATTAACTGATCAAATTAATATACCTAGTGTCTCCCCTTATTACCTGTTCTTCCTCACTGTAGTAAGGACAGTTGGTGACAGTCTCCTAATTTCACAAAAAAATACTGAGTACACTAGTATTAGCTCTAGGTGTCATGTTGGGCATGAGATTCACAGCTTATATCACACATACCTGCTTTTTGTATTCCATTTTATCTAAAGCTCCTCATTTCCTTCTTCTGCCCTAAGGTTGTAATCACAGTTTTACCCTGGGTTTCCACACTTAAACTGTGTAGAAACCTATTGTGTATCCTTGGTTGCTTATCATTTATGTTGTCTCTTGTAACCATTAAAAATACTGCTTGTATAGGTAGTCTAACTCTTTTTTGTTTTCCTCCCCAGAGTTACTGATGTGTATTGTACTTGTTTGTTTAGTAACTTTAAATTTTGTTTTGTTTTGTTTTTCAAGATAAAGTTTCTCTGTGTAACAATCCAGCTGTTCTGGAACTCCCTCTGTAGAGCAGAACAGCCTTAAACTCACAGAGATCCACCTGCTCCTGCCTCCCAAATGCTGTGATTGAAGGCATGCACCACCATACTCTGCCTGTTTAGTGACTTTTTATTGTTTATTTCTATAAAGGGTACTGAGTTACATTCTTTGTTATAATACCTTTAAAGTCTTTTCTGCAAGTCTTTTAAGGAAGGCTGTTTGTGATTTGACGATATTTTTAAACTATCTAAAGCCAGTGAAAAATTGTAAATGAAAAAAGAAAAAGAAAAATATTGTAAGAATCCTTGTCTTGGTCTTTGTACCCACGGGGTCTAAGTTGTTGCACTCCTCCATTTAGTCGAGTCATCAATAACTGAGCCTTAGGTTTTACCAATTGAATATCTGCTACCTTATGATCAGGTGGAATTCAAGACTTGAGTCTTCTGTGTGCGTGTGCGTGTGTGTTATGAATCTAGCTTCATGCAGCTCTCAATTATAAACAAGCAGAAACACTTTACTGTCTTATTCCCCAAATGCCCCTCTTCTTCTTCCCCACTCTCTACCCATTCCTCATTTTGTCTGGTACTTACTCATCTGTTGGGCTTTTTTTAAATAATGTATATGGGTGTTTTGCCTGCACATGTATTTAGGCACCACATGTGTAAAGTACCCACAAAAGCCAGAGGAAAGCATTAGATCCCCTGGAACAGGAGTTACACAGGGTTATAATCCATCTTGTCCACTAGGAACCAAATTCTGGGTCCTCTGAAAGTACAACAGGTGTGTAGCTATCTCTCCAACCTCAGTTTATTTCTTTCCCCAATCAGTGTCTTCTTTATATCTTTAATGTTGCTGGTAATTGTCGCCAAGGGGATATTGAATCCTAAAGTTCTCTTCTTCTAAAGGAGAGACTCAAAAGCAATGTACAACCACATCTATCTACATTCTCTCCTCCCTTCTCTCCCCCCACACCTTTATGTTTTCAAAGACAAAAAGCAAGGTTAATGCAGTCTTTTTAATACTATCAGGCATGTGAACTGATTTTACAAGGTTATCTCTACCCTGGGGAGGAAAAGATGCTAAACATATGAGCAGTAATGTTTCCATAATCTGCCATGATGTAACAGCATCCCTTTTTTTCCCTTTTAACTCCTTGGTGGTAATATATAGATATTACATATCTATTAATTGTGGTTAAAAAAATCCACAAAATGACCAACTTAAGCATGCTCAAATGTAAGTTAATTACAGCGTGAATATACTTTATAATAATTTACTTCCAGAAAATTTTAATCTGGGTAAGCTATAAGTCTGTACCTATTAATAATGCTTGGGCTAACCAATAAAGGTACTTGCTGTAAGCATGGTGACCTGAGTTACATTGCCAGGACCCACATAGTAGAAGTGAACTGAATCAGCACTTTGTCTTCTGACTTCCACACACATGCTGTGGCACATGAGCACTGCCCCCCCAACACAAAAGGAATAAATAAAATGCAAGAAAAAAATCAAAGACACAAAGGAATTACCTGGTTTCCCATCTCACCCTCTGATCAGCATCACTTTATTTTTTACTTACATGGATGCATATTTTAGACTATACATATGAATGGAATTATTCATCTGGTTTATTTTGTCTTGAAATCTATCATTCATTTCTTAGCATGTAACATGAGTGCAATATTTTATCATTATTCTAGAGTGTGTTTCTTCTACTTATTAAAAAGTTAACTGCTGAACTGTTTTAGACTAGTAATTCAAGAGATACTTCAGAAGTCATTACCATCATAAGAAAATGATTGCATTTAATATGTCCAAGGAACTTCCTAAGACAAGTGGAGGTAGCAAACTGAAAGTGATGATCCTAACTCTGTAGACCAAAGCTGATGTGTGTGTGTGTTTGTGTGTTTGAGTGTTTGTTGTGTGTTGTGTGTGTGTTTAGGCCTTATGACTTATCAAAAATTAAAAGTAAGAAACAATCAACATTTAGATTGAAAAATATAATTAAGTAAGAACACTGAGAGAAGATGTACAGTATGTGTTTTGTAATAAGAATTTCTGGCCCAGCATAGCCCCAAGATCCAGACCAGCAGTCCCAAATAATCTCACAAAGTCTCAGATTAATCACATGCTGTTTGACCTATGACTCAGGCATATTACTTGCTAACTCTTACTCTTAAACTAAACCATGATTAGCCAACTGGCTTAGTACCTTTTCTCAGAGCAGCATTTTCATCTTTTTTTCTCTGCATCTGCCTGGTATTTCTGCTCTATTCTTCCTTTTCCCAGAGTTTTCTTAGTCTAGTAGCCCTGCCAATATTTCCTGTCTGCCTTCTGGCCAATCGGCGTTTTATTAAATCAGGAGAACAAATATTTACAATGTACAAGAGCATAATGCCACAGCATTTTCAAAAATTTTAATGGTTTTTAAATTAAAATTTAAAATATATTTTATATACCAATCACAGTTTCCCCTTTCGCTCTCATTTAGTTTTCTCCCTTTACCCCTGACCCCCATCTACTTCTCAAAAAGGGTTAGGCCTCCCATGGTAGTCAACAAAGCATGGCAAACCAAGTTCAGGCAGGCCCAAATTCTTCACCTTCTGCATCAAGGCTGAGCTAGGCTTAAGACAAAGAGGTGGGAGTCAGAGGATTTGGGAAGACAGGCCTACAGAGCTGGCTGGGTGAGAAATGGCTGTGATTTGTTCCCTGTCTGATATTTCAGCTTTCCCCCAATATCTGGCTCCAGATTTTTAATTATAATACCAAATAGAATTTGTACAATATGTGAATAATTATGAGACTTAAAAGTGTTGTTACCTTTAAATATTGTGAATGTTTTATTTAGGGTTTTAAATATTTTTGTTTCAGAATTTTAGACAATAAAATTTTGTCATAATCACATCCCTCTCCATATTCCTCTCAGATCTCCTTATCACCTCCCCACTCACCCAACCTCCTGTTTGGGTTTTTTGTTTATTTGTTAACTCCTGGAGTCCAATTTGTGCAGCTCAAGTACTCTTGCTTTTGAGACTGGCCATGGAGTGCTTTTGCTCCAGAGAACTGATTTTCCCTTTCCTGGATCTATTAGTTGCTAGTAGCTCTTTTTTTTTTAATTTTATTTCTTTATTTATTTGCCTTGGTGTTTGCCTGGAACTGAAACTACAGACAGTTGTTAGCTGCCATGTGGGTGCTGGGAATTGAACCCGGGTCCTCTGGAAGAGCAGAGGGTGCTCTTAACCGCTGAGCCATCTCTCCAGCCCCGCTAGTAGCTCTTTAAGTAGAGGTGAGAATTTATGCCTACCCCACACACATGCCATGATGGGGTTTTGTCTGATTTGAGCTTGTGAAAGTCTTATGCATACTCCCACAATGTTTATGCATTTATGTATGTGTAACATCTCGTATATGTCTGGAAACACTGTTTCCATATAGCCATCAACCACCTGTGTCGCTTACAATCTTTCTACCTCCTCTTACAAGATGATCGATGAGCCTTGGAGGGAGAGTAGTGTGATAAAGATGCTTATGGGTTTCTTTAAAAATTATTTATTTTAAATTTATTTTATTTACGGGACCAAGTACAGTCTTCAGAGTCCCAGCGCATTCTGAAGCAGGGGCAGATAAACTCTGCCTGTCACCATAACCAAAGCTCCTGCTGAGGGAATTTGCACAGATACCTACCACCACATCGAAATCAGGGAACTGACAACTATAGGGGTCCCAGAAGGACAGAATCAGACACCACCCAGAGGTGAGGAGGGATCACCAGACCCAAGCACCTATATCCCAGTCAGGGAGGGAGACATGAGCAACCATTGGTTCTGGTTCCGCTTCAGGGACGAAGTGCTGTCTGCAGAGTCCCAGCGCACTCTGGAGCAGGCGCAGATAATTTGCACGGCTACCCACTGCCACATCGAACAGAGTGAACAGACAACTACAGGGGTCCCTGAAGGGTAGATTCAGACCCTGCCCAGAGAGGTGAAAGGAGGCACACAAGCCCGAGTGCCACAACAGACCAGGAGCCATCTAATCGTGAACCACTGAAGCCATGGGCAAACGTCAGTGCAAAAAATTACATAATAATACAAAGAACAACATGGTAACTCCAGAAGAGAGTGGAGATCTTACAAATACAAGACCTGAACTGAGCAATGAAGAGGAAACAGAAGGAAGCAACACCAAAAATTCCTTTTTGATGATCATCGAAGATCTCAAAGAAGATATGAAAAAAAGCCTTAAAGAAATAGAAGAAAATACAAACAAAAAAGTGGAAGAGATGAACAAATCTATGAAAGAAACGAGCCAGGGACTAAAAGCTGAAATAAAAGCTGAAATAGAAGCAATAAAAAAGGCACAAAATGAGGCAAAGATGGAAATAGAAAACCTGAAGAAAAAAGCTGGAACCACAGATACAAGCATAACAAACAGAGTTCAAGAGATGGAAGATAGAATCTCTGAAGTGGAAGACACAGTAGCTCAAATAGATACATCAGTCAAAGAAAATAGTAACACTAAAAAAGCCATAACTCAAAATGTTCAGGAAATCTGGGACACGATGAAAAGACCTAATTTGAGAATAATAGGATTAGAAGGAGAAGAATACCAGCTCAAAGGCACAGATAATGTTTTCTTTTCTTTTTTTTCCTTCTTTATTTTGTATTCATCAAAAACCAGTAAAATGAATTTAAAATGCGGAAAAGTTGACAATAACTATAAAGAGGATAAGAATCAAAAGCATGGCTTATCAAGGGTGGTAATGCAAATAAGATTGCTACACATATATTTACTTAGTGTTCAGCTTTCCCTCTGAATTTTTTTTCCATCCCTGTATATCCTTATTCAAGATCCCTTCCCCCTCCCACCACATCTGGTCATTTTTCTTCTCTGCAACTCCCCATCCCCTCCCAGGGCAGGGAGTAGACAGTCCTATGGTCCCACTGATGCAATAATGCTTGGATCAGTCTCCACTCCTGGCCAAATCCAGTTCTGTCCCCCCTCCCTCAAGAGTGAGTCTGGTGTTCCTATAGTTGGAGTGGGGTTTGAAGGGTCAGTCCAGGGTGTTTCTGATCCCATGCTGTTCAGTGGTTTTGGATTGCCACTTGGGCATGTTTGGCTTTTTTCTTGTTTGTTTGTTTAGAGACCACTAGTGAGTGAGTACATACCCTGCTTATCTCTCTGAGTTTGTGATACCTTGCTCAGGAGGATATTGTCCACATCCATCCATTTGCCTGCAAATTTTAGAATATCATTTTTTCTCACTGCTGAGTAGTACTGCATTGTGTAGATGTACCACAGTTTGTTAATCCATTCTTCAGTTGAGGGACATCTAGGTTGTTTCCAGTTTCTTGCTATTACAAATAATGCTGCTATGAACATAGTTGAGCTAATACCTTTGGAGTATGAATGTGCCTCTTTAGGGTATATACCGAAAAGTGGTATTGCTGGGTCCTTGGGGAGATTGATTCTCAATTTTCTGAGAAACTGCCATATTGCATTCCAAAGTGGCTGAACAAGCTTACATTCCCACCAACAATGGAGGAGTGTTCCCCTTGCTCCACATCCTCTCCAACATAGGCTGTCATCTGTGCCTTTTGTCTTAGCCAATGTAACAGGTGTTAGGTGGTATCTCAAAGTTGTTTTGATTTGCATTTCTCTGATGGCTAAAGATGAAGAGCACTTTTACAGGTGCCTTTCAGCCATTCGTAGTCCTCTGCTGAGACTTCCCTTTTTAGATCTGTACCCCATTTTTTGATAGAGTTATTGAAGGTTTTGGGCTCTAAATTCTTGAGCTCTTTATATACCTTAGAGATCAGTCCACTATCACTTGTAGGGTTGGTGAATATCTTTTCCCATTCTGTAGGCTGGCGTTTTGTCCTATTGACAGTGTCCTTGGCTTTGCAGAAGCTTCCCAGCTTCAGGAGATCCCACTTATTGATTGTTGGTCTTAGTGCCTGTGCCACTGGTGTTATATTTAGGAAGTGGTTGCCTGTGCCAGTTTGTAGAAGTGTATTTCCCACTTTCTTTTCTATCAAGTTCAAAGTGGTTGGGTATAAGTTGAGGTCTTTGATGCACTTGGATTTGAGTTTTGTGCAGGGTGACAGGCTCAGATCTATTTGCATTTTTCTGCACACTTCCATCCAGCTATGCCAACACCATTTGTTAAATATACTATCTTTTTTCCATTGAATGTTTTGGGCCTCTTTGTGAAAGATCAGGTGTTCATAGGTTTTTGGGTTAATGTCTGAATCCTGAATTCTATTCCATTGGTCCACAAGTCTGTTTTTATGCCAGTACCAGGCTGTTTTTATTACTGTAGCTCTATAGTATAGCTTGAAGTCAGGGATGGTGATACATCTTGAGCTTCTTTTGTTGAGTAAAGTTGTTTTGGGAATCCTGGCTTTCCTGTTATTCCAAATGAAATTGAATATTGTTCTTTCAAGGTCCAAAAAATATTGTGTTCGTTTTTTTTTGTTTTGTTTTGTTTTGTTTTTCTCCTTCTTTATTTTGTATTTATCAAAAAAAAGAAAAAAAACAGTAAAAAGAATTTAAAATGCGGAAGAGTTAACAATAACTATACAGAGGATAAGAATCATAAGCATGGCTTATCAAGGGTGGAAATACAAATAGGATTGCTACACATATATTTTCTTTGTGTTCAGCTTTCACTCTGAATTTTTTTTTCCATCCCTGTATATCCTTATTCAAGGTCTCTTCCCCCTCCCACCACATCTGGTCATTTTTCTTCTCTGCCACTCCCCATCCCCTCCCTGGGCAGGGAGCAGACATTCCTATGGTCCCACGGACCCAATAATGCTTAGATCAGTCTCCACTTCGGGCCAAATCCAGTTCTGTCCCCCCTCCCTCAAGAGTGAGTCAGGTGTTCCTATAGTTGGACTGGGGTTTGAAGGGTCAGTCCAGGGTGTTTCTGATCCCAAGCTGTTCAGTGGTTGTGGTTTGCCGCTTGGGCATGTTTGGCTTTTTTTCTTGTTTGTTTGTTTAGAGACCACTAGTGAGTGAGTACATCCCCTGCTTA
>PVIH01016453.1:0-45560 GCA_004025045.1 Sigmodon hispidus
AGGGCTCCTAGTAGATTCCCTGAGCAGCAGGGGCTGCGGGTGTGGCCAGGTGCAGAGTTCAGCTGCCCCTGCTCCAGAGTGCGCTGGGACGCCGCAGAGAGCACAGGTCCCGGTGGCGGAACCGGAAGCAGTGTGAGGTCAACTCTCCCTCCCAGGCCAGGATACAGGCGCTGAGGCCCGCCAAGCCCTCCTCACCTCTTGTCAGTGTTCGAACCCGCCCCTCATAGACCCCTGCAGTTGGTTTGCTCAGTTCACTCAGTTCAGGGTCGCAGTAGGGCTCTTAGTAGATTCCCTGAGCAGCAGGGGCTGCGGGTGCGGCCAGGTGCAGAGTTCAGCTGCCCCTGCTCCAGAGTGCGCTGGGACGCCTCAGAGAGCACAGGTCCCGGTCTCCAGTCAGCCCTTTCAATTTCTTTTTTTTTTCTTTATTTATTTTGTATTTATCAAGAAAAACAGTAAATTGAATTTCAAATGCTGATAAGTTAACAGTAACTATAGAGAAAATAAAAATCATAAGCATGAATTATCAAGGGTGATAATGCAAATAATTTGCTACTCATGAAATTACTTTGTGTTCAGCTTTCCCTCTGAATTTTTTTTTTTTCTATCCCTGTATATCCTTATTCAAGGTCCCTTCCCCCTCCCACCACATCAGGTCATTTTTTCTTCTCCACAACTCCCCATCCCCTTCCTAGGCAGGCAGCAGACAGTCCCATGGTCCCACTGATCCAATAATGCTTAGTTCAATCTCCACTCCTGGCAAATCCAGTTTTGTCCCCCCTCCCTCAAAAGTGAGTCAGGTGGGGAACTTACTTTTCTTAGCAAAATGTTTACATTCTGTATAGCTTCTGTGATTACTTCTGTTTGTCTCTCATTAAATGCTATAGTTTCATCTTTTTTTCTTCTTACAATCTCCCTGAGTCTCTTGAGAGAATAATTTAAATTTAAAAACTGAGTTAATTATATGAACTCTCTTTACATGCTGGTCTAACAAAAGTAAAAGAAAATAGGGCATCCACCCTTTCCATTTAAATGCCTTTTGGCAGAACACTTCCTCCAGTTTTACTAATCAGATGAGGAATGAGTGCTGCTCACTAGTTAAATGTTGTCCATCTTATATTTTTAAGCTATTGAATATAGATCTGTATATATTATCACTTATATGACATTAGACAAGTTACAGTTTTTATGAATTTATTTCTGTATTTGGAAATGAGATAATAGTTAAAATTTATCAAGCACTTAATATGTTCCTGTGCAATCCACATATGATCTCATTTAATTTCTACAATATTTCTCTGGGGTAATTATTTCATTTTCATATCTAGTCATATGATCCTATATTTAACTATAGTATAACTGACATATATTAAGAACTTGTTTTGTGCTAAAAATTATCATACATGTTTTCATGCACTTTTGTGATACTTATAAGTGCTTCATACATTTTATGAATGATAAGGCAATTGCCCTCCCCAAAATTCTGTTTCAGAATTAGTAGGAAAAATATACTATTATTCACTTTATACAGTTGAGGTAGTTTTGAAACCTCACAAAGCTAATGAGATCATAAAATATGATTTGAGTAATGTGTAGCTTGAGCAATGCTACATTCTCAGTACATAGCAGGTATCATTTAATGACATGGTTTATTCTCCCTGGGCATATTAAACTATTTGGGTAGCTGAAGCAAAATTATATAAATTAAATAGCCTATAAAATACACATTTATTTATCAGAGTTCTGAAGCCTATGAAATCCAATATTAGGATACCAGAACATTTGGTGTTTTAAAGGGGCTCACTTTTTCAAGAGAAGCTTGGCCTACATGTCTTCTTACATGAAAGAGGGCTAAGAAACTACTCTGCTCCTTTTTTTCTTAAGGATCTATTTGCATGTATAGATCATCTATATCCATAGCCAAATAACCTCCCAAAGGTCCTGTCTCCTCATAGCTTCAGTTTTCAGTTAGGATCTAAAAATATAAATACTGAGGAAATATAAACCATAGCATTGTGTAGATGCTTCCATGGCAATAATTTTTTATTCAGCTTGTACATGATATTATATTTTCACAACAACTACCACCATTCAGTTATCTCTTCTCAACTGTTATAGTCCCCAGTGTGACAGAATGACCACAAATCACAACATCCATAGAAGAGAGTAGTTGTTTAATTTTCAATAATTGATGTAATAATATTTTAACAATGCATAAAAGTTCAGTGAACAGAAGCTTCAGGATATTTTGAGAATGCTTTACAGTTCGGAAACGATTCAAAGAAAAAGATTTCTTGAATCACTTGTAATATAATGCTCATGATACACAGGGAATCTAATATCAACAATCATTTTGTACTTGTTATGTGTCAGATGCCATTAAAATGCTGGCTGTATTATGCGTCTCTTTTATTTTCTTAGCTATACTGGATATTATATCACATTTTATTTCAGAGATGATAAAATAGGTACAGCAGTATTATATAACTTTACAAATGTCTCATGCTTATGAGAGCTATTTTTTCTATCAGATTCAAATTCCTAAGTTTATATTTTCTAACGCTTTATCCCAAATTTATTTGATTCCAGTCTTCTTTTACAATATATTTTAAGTAATCAAGAACACATAAATAGAACAAAATTATTACTTTGTCCTAAAATATTGAAATAAATTTGATTCACAAGCTCTGGGAATACTGTCAAAACTCATTTTAAATCTTTGAATTGTGATAGTGGTTAGTTGTTTCATGTTATAGATTTAAAGTGTTGTACCTTAAAATGTGTTTAGAACATCAGATTTATGTAATAACATTTGAAAACACTATAATATGTTCAAATTTGTTGTTAAAACTCTAAAAAGCAAATCTTCATCAAACTATTATCCATTAATGTTTTACAAGAATTCTTACCTCAAAGGAGTCTATTTAACAATAAATAATTTGAAATACATTTTGACATTATAATGCCCCTTTTTGTTTGTTCTATTTTTGTTTTTCTAGACATGCTTGTATGTTCATCTGACAGATATGAAACTATATTTTAAATATTTTCTCTTTTGCATTTTTCTAACATGACCTTATTGTGAAAAATGTTTTTGTCTAAGCTTTCAGGACAGCCTATTTTTTTTGCCTCTAACTGATATCCTGTGCATCTGAAAATAAGTCAGTATCTTAACAAATATTTATTTGTTAACTGTAAACTAAATAATAATTTTTGTGCTTTTAAAATATGTGTTTGTTTTTAATTTCATGTGTATAAGTGTCTTCTATTATATAAGTGTAACATGCATATCCCTGGTGTCATGATGGCCAGAAAAGTGTGATGAATCCTCTAAAACTAGGTTTACAGATGGTTGTTAGCCAACCTGTGGGTTCTAGACTTAACTTGAATTATAAATATTCAGCCAATAGCTCAGGTTTGTTACTAGCAAACTTGCGACTTGGATATTAATTTATATTCTTCTACATACTATTACCTTTCATCTTCCACCTGCTGTTTCCACTCCACATCTCATTGTCAACTTGTCTGACTCTGCCCTTCTTCCTCTCAGTGTCTTTAGTTTTGTTTTCCTACTTCCCTTATCCTGTCCAGCTATTGGCCAGTCAGCTTCTTTATTAACCTCAGGAAGTGTAGCAAATGCTTTTAACCAAGAACCCTCATCTCCAATCCCATTTGAGTTTTACAAGTAAATTTTAAAGTATTAAAACATTTTAAAAATCAAATTGAAATAGTCAGATATTTATTACCCTACATGGTTACTGTAATATTGTTACCAAAGCTCAATAACAATGTGTACTAAAATTAAAACAATAACGTGAAGTTCAAAAAACTGATTGAAATAATAATATGGTCCAATTACCTCAAGATATTTTTTAGGAGTTAGTGACATCCTTATCTACAAATCATTTGAAAATAATTTTGATAACATATGCCTTGCATGTAATCTAATAATGCTCATAAAAAGTTTTTGGCATACATTCTAAACTTGCAATTTGATTACATATTTAAGCAAGGATTCAGAGGAAAAAATATAAAAATTTTCTATATCTATGCAATATTTTTTAAACACTGAACAGAGTCAAAGTAAAGCAATTGTTCAATTGTTAACTCTCCATAGATTAAGGAACATATGATTTTTCCCACTAAATAACTTTAAATTCTATTTTAGAATTAAAAACTAACAAACTTGACACTTCTCATTCTGTGTGCACACTAAACAAAAACTTGGCTCTCAGTATCAAGTACTTCTTGCATAATATATCATACACATGTGAGTGTGTGTGTGTGTTTAAAGTTTGGGCTATTATTGTTTATCTAGGTTACAATGACATAGATAGTAGCAAATAGTCCTGCACTGTTTTTTTGTTGTTGTCCCAAAATAAATGTTTAGAGAATGATATACAGTTTGTTTAATTCTTCCACTGTTGATTTGGAATCAAATGAAGTAATTATATAATGTATAAATCTTAACATCAATAAATAAAAAATGAGAAAATTAAAACATTTATAAAAATTTCTTATGCTTTAAAATATCAATTTAATGAACAGCACAAAATATAAATACAGTTAATAAAAATTGTATAGGAGTTTTTAATTTTATGCTTAATTAGTATAAAATAATATACTGTATCAGTACAATCACTGGAGATCAAGTTTCTTTTTGCTCCTGTTTTTTCCCCATTTAGCATTCTTGGCATTCTCTCAGTTTTTCACTTCCTGAACTTTATGGTTTGGCTGTGTTTGTAGATCTATCCTCTGATATTTCAGACTATTTTTATTAAATGTACAATATATCATCACAAAAATAATTTAGAATCATGGTTTACCTAAAGCTCCATAACCTGTATTGATTGTATATGAATCCTTATCTGCCAACATTGAGTCATATAATCTAACATTGGTCACATACTTTCTTTGTATCTTGGATTTATCTGTTTTAAATGAATATTAATGTGACTTATTTTTTTTCAAAGCAGGTTTCTCTTTGTAATAGCTATGGCTTTCCCAGAACTCACATTGTAGACCAGGTTGGCTTGGAACTCACAGAGATCTGCCTGTCTCTGACTTCCAAGTGCTAGGATCATAGTTCTGTGCAACATGCCTGGATGACTAATTATATTAATGTACAGAAAAATTATTATATATAGCACTGAAAAATGAGTACATTGAAAACCCTAAAATATGAGTACAAGATGTCTTCCACATAAGAATCCAGACCTTTTACACACAGGGGAAGGAAATGGACAAGGTAACTGGTATAAACTTTCGTTTCTCTACATGGTCAGTGGGTCTGTTTGCTATGAGCTGCAAGTATATGATACAACAGGAGAACTGAAAGAAGTTTGATGTTTGAAGAAACATAACATGATCCTGTTTAAAAGAATTAGCCAAATTTTTTAGTCAAAGAGAATATTTTGTGGCATTGAAAAATATATCTTTAATGATTACATCTAGTCAGTCTTCATTATTGCTACCAATTCTTTTACAAATCAATTAAAATATTTTTCTTTAGCATTTGATGATCATTTAAATCAGTTTTTCTAGTGTTTTCCACTGTCCTGGCTTCAACAGAACAGCAACCATGCAATTAGTCAATTAGAAACATTTTTATTCATAAAGGAGCTTACTTATAAATGGCATAATTTATTTTTCTTCTGAATTCCTCTTCTATTTTTTGTATCATGTTTGAAATTTTCTCTAAGTATTGTATATGTGTCCAGAGGCCATTGATAATGTTGGGTACACTTTTGAAAGTAATTATTACTAAGAAAACACTCCCTCCTGTTGTTTTCAACAGTAAGAGTTCTTTCCTATTCTAAACATGTGGAGTATTGTATTGTGCTTTCAAATAGCTTCTGGGTCTAAGCTCAGAGTGTTCAAACATTTCAATCGAGAGTGACAAGATTAAAGTGTATATTCTGAAAATGTGATTCTGCAATCACTTTCATAAATAACTTCCAGTGAAGTTAATGGGAGGTGGTGCATGGGCAGGTCTCAAAATTTATGCCATTATGCTATTCATTGAGTGATTTTTGTATTCTTTTATTGGATAAATATAACACTCTACACGATTTATTCTATTTGTCAAGAAACTGTAGTATAGCATATTTTGCAATAAAACTGAGTTACATATTGAGTTGAATAAAAATAAAATATAATGTGCATATATAAAAGGCATACTTACATTGTATTGTGAAAAAGGTAAAGATAGTGATATAACTGAAGATATTAGCAGATTTAATGTAAATTAGTTCTTAGGTTTGAATTTATTTTTATATTACTCTAAAGTCAAAATCTTATTTTGTTTAGTTATTCTGTGTGAAGGAAAAAGTATAGAATTTAATCTAAATGTATCTTAAGTTACTGAAACTAGCTTCCAAAACATTTTCCTTTGAAAATATCTTTTACAGAAAAAAATGAAAGTCCAGTTTTGTTAAGAAACTCCCAGCCTACAAATTGAATTTCAGGTTCAAAGAAAAGTCTAGATGTGTAAGAACATTTTCAAAAGACAGGAATAGCTTAGGCAAAGCATGTTATTGCTTCCATGGTAGGTTTCTTTTTTATTCTTAGGAAAACATATTTATAAAGGATGAAATAAATGCTATAATTACAGAAGAATATAAATAAAATACAGAGGAAATATGCAGTAAGCTTTACAGAAGTGAAAGCTAAACAACTTACAATAAAAACCAGCATAAAATGAAAAACACTCTGCAAGAAACTACTTAACAACTTTCAAACATACATGTTTTTTAATAAATTTTCCTAAAATATTATCTTTATTTAGGTCATATTCCTCTGGTACATAATGGCAGAAAGTGTGATAGTATATATGAACAGAGAGGTCTAAATTAACATTCTCTTCTCTAATGTAGATTTTTGAATCTATTTACTATTTTAAACTTATAAGTATACATTTAAGTTCTTAAATTATTATATTAAAAAGTTTCTATTTTTATACAGCAGTGTGAAAGGATGTAAATTTCAAATAATATATTATAAGATGGTATACCATTTTCCCATTTCAGATTACTTTATTTCTGTCACAGCCAGGAACCAAAGAGCCATTTTGGGTGTCTTACAGCTTATAAACTTTCTTTCAATTTCTTTTTTTAATTCATTTTATTAAAAAATTTAATCCATGTATACCATTGCTTCCCCTCTCTTCCCCCTCCCAATTGCTCGTTGTCAGCCTTCAGCCTTGCTCCTCCCTATCCCCTATCCTCTCCCCAAGATTGCTTTTGATTGTAATACAAACTAATTCACGTGAGTTAATTTTTGATCACTTACCAAATTCAAAACATGTGAAGCTTTTCCTAAGGCTATAGACAATATTCTCTTCTTCCCAGAGCCTCATATTCTATATCTATAAGAAAGAGTGTGTTATGAATATGTCTATTTTATACTTTAAAGTATTTTAAATGATCCTAAATATATGCTACAAAGATTTAATCTTGTGGCAAATCATACAATGTAATATTTTTATTGTTTTGTTCATGTGTTTTGTTTTGTTTTGTTCTCTTGATACAATTTCTTATAACCCAGATTACCTCTAACTTTACTGATATCTTGCATATCTCATTCTGCCTCCACATCTTAAGTTCTGTGACCTTACACTTGCTTTTATAATGTAAAATATTACAGAATGTATGCTTCAGTTGTGTTAAAGTCATTGGTTTTGTGTGTGTGTGTGTGTGTTCATCATTGTGTTTTGCATTCATCAAAATTTACTGCAAAGCAATGAAAGACTAGCATGAAAATGTCAAAGAGAGAAATCTTGTTCTTAAGTAGCATGTATTATGTGAAGAAACTAAGGATTCAGGAATATTAAATATTCAGTAGAAGTCCACAGGACGAGAGATAATATTTTAACTTACTTATTTTTATTCAAGTGATTTTTCACCTTGGTGACATAATATCCAATAAATTTCATAAGATAATATTAAAGAAAGTAATAAGCACTATTATGCTGGCTAATTAAGTCATTCTGTAAAAACATAGAACACACCTAAAAACTGCATAGGTAACATTATTTTAATTTCAGCTATAGCTGATAATGTTTCCTTTTCATCTTTCTGTGCATCTAAAAGTGGCTTCCCAAAGAAAACATGAACTTCTGCTTTATATCAACCTTTTACACAGCTACTATTAGTTTTAGACATTTACTTTGAAACAAAAGCATCTGTCTGTTTCTGTAGAAATAGATCTATTCATAATTACAGAATCATGACCTTGGGTGGATGAAATATTCATATGTGCTCCAACACCAACTGCACTTATGGCTTTGTAAACTGCAGACATGATGATATTAAAAGTGATTTAGAATCATGGTTCATGCCATCTTAATAAAAATGTCATTTTCAATATAGTTTAAGAGAACTAGTTTAACAACTTTCACAACATTGGAGCACCAAAATATAATCATTATCTATAGGGTATTTACAAAACTGAAAATAGAAATGAAATGGAAATGGTTAGATTTAGTCATGTAACTCATGAGTAATGAAAAAGTATTAGTAAAAGGTCTCTATCCACCTATAGAAAGCCATAGAATATGGAAATAAGCTGAACAATTTGGACTGACACCTTCATATCAGCCGATATTCTTTGGTACATCTATATTGTATATTGTATTGCTCTCTATTAAACTGTATAAAGGCAACAATAGATATATTGACTCATTTGATAGGAATGCATATATCAAAATTAGTACTAGAATGTGACATTTTCTATACTGACACTCTGAGTGCAGATCTTTTTGTTGCTCAAATGGTCCAAATAATAATTTATATAATAACATACATATTTATATTTGAGATATATAGATAATTCAGATACAAGTGTGACATTTTGGATCACTCAATACAAGTTTAATTTTGCCCCTGTAGCCATGTGAATAAATTTGTATTTGAACAAAATAGTCTCTTGAGAAAAAGTATGCATTGCAAAGCATCTGTAATAATTTCGTTGTCCCTGACATTCACAAGGATAGAATCATCTACAAGAAAATGAGATACTATTTTATAATAAGTTATTTCAAAAACTAAATATTTACACTATTGAGTAAAAATGTAGTGCCATACACTTCTAATGAGAGCATTTATATTTTCCTTGCATTTATCCCTCTTTTTCTTTCACTTTATTTCCTTTTTGGGAGCAACTAGGAAATAGAGTATGGAGTCATTAACTGTACAATAAAAATATATAGAAGACAAGAATCAAGCTTATGTTTGTGGATTGTGCATTGTACAAGAAAAGTTCAGTATTATTCCATCAATTACTTTCATAAAAATAGCTTTTAAGTTTTATTTTATGTGTATAGATATATTGCCTTCAATTTATTTCTGTGGAGAGAGGGCATTCATAGTGCCAACACAGGCCAGAAGATTAGATTTGATCTCCTGCAACTGGAGTTACAGATGGTTGTGTCCTACCATATGGGTAGTAGGAATTGAACTCATGTCTTTGGAAAGAGCAGCCAGTATTCTCCACCACAGAACTATCTCTTCAGCCCTTGGCTCATATATCTTAAGACAAATTACCCATAATTAAAATAACATAATGATAAGGATTATCTAATCAGGTAGTATCACTTTCTACCTAGTTTGACTACTAAAAATTTACTGTTTTAGTTGTTTTTTGAGATTCTTGTATAATGTTCTGATGAGCACATTCATGTTTCAGAAATTAGTTTTTCCTTAATTCAAGTTAAATATATTATAGAGAACATTACATGAGATTGTATTTAATACATGACAGATTAATTCATAATTATTTTAAGCTGGCCACAGAAGAAAATTATTATACTTTATTAATCAAACTCAAAAACTTATAATATACTTAAATAAAGTATAATGTTTAATAGATACAATAATTTTCCCGTTCTACATTTAAAAAAGAATCATATTTGTTTAATAAGTAAAACCAAAATTCTATTGACCTCTAACAATTTAACTTATAAGCAATGGTTTACCAAGATAAATATTCTCAATTACTACTGTGATAGCATGTAATTTCTAGTAACATAAAAAAGAAAATTTAGAAATTCATCTGTATCTCATTTATTATCAACTTATCTGATAATTTGCATAGTGGTTTTACTATTGTCTGTATTGATATGAAAAGTTCTATGCTCATAATGCTGCCTTGAACTGCAACTTTTCAATGCTGTAACTATTTATTAAGTAAAAATAAATCTGTTCTTTTATTAAATTTTAAAATTCTTATTTAATTTATTGATATTTATAAACATATTCAAAATATGACTGCTAAACAAATGTATAACAATTTGATGGGAATCTAATTTTACACAAATATTTCAGCTTTAAAAATTTTTAGAATCATTTCACCACAGTCTCTATTTCTAATTTTGTATTTTGTAACAAAATAAAAGCTATACAATTACTTAGCAAAATGACAATGTGTCTTCATTAAAGTTAAAACTGAGTAGGTTATATTTATATATTTAGTAAAATATATGTAATATGTGCATTGTTAATTAAAAAGGAGTTCATGACTTTGAGAGTGACCATATTATGCATAATAGAACTGAAGAAAGATAATGCCTTACCTGTACACTTCATGCCACCAAGTAAAACCTCCTGCCCAAGGAATAAGTTACATCTTATTGAATCATTGTCTCACAATACACCATGAAAACTCCCAAACATCCCAAGCTATTGCCATATGTGCTGGTTTCTTTTATGCCAATTTGACGTAAACTAGTGTCATTCGATTGAAGGGAACTTCGATTAAAAATGTTCTCATAAGGCATTTTTATGTATAATTGATTGATTCAATCAATTAATGATTGATATGGGAGTATCTATTCAATTGTGAGTGGTTGCTACCTCTTTGCTGGTATTCCTGGGTTCAGTAATAAAGTAGGTAGAACATGCCATAAAACACCCCTCCCTGATTTGAGTCAGCTCCTCGCTACAGTTCTTGCCTGACTAGGAACTGATAGATCATGATAAGAAAGTCTAAGCCAAATAAGCCCTTTCCTCCTCAATATGCTTTTGGCCATGGTGTGTCAACATGGCCAATAATAATCTTAACCAGGACACAAGGTTATTGGTTACTATCCATAAATAGAATGTAAGGTCATATTATTGAGGACAACATAAGCATATTTAATTGAACAGAGAAAAGTAAAGCTGGTACTTAACTAGAATTTCCATTCCTACTAGTATACATGGTATTGTAAAGTACTCTGCACTCTACTGAGAGAGAAAAGTAATTATCAGTTTCTCCCACAAACAAACACAGTGACCTACAAAAGTGGCTGATATGTAAGATATACTGGTTCAATAATTACACAAATGTTATGGCAGTATCCAACCACTTTCTGATGAGATATGAGGCCCAGTTCATTAAATGGAACCCATACTTGAAACTGTTAAAATGGTCAAGAACCTGGGACTAGATAGACCATGAACCAAGAGAAAAAGTAATATTATTCTGCTACAGGAATATAGCAATAAAATGAATCATAATGAAATACTCATATACCCATAGATCTGTCTGTGGAATATTGTCTATACTATATGAATTTATGTCAGTGTGATTGGTTTAATAAAGAAGCTGACTGGTCAATAGCTGGACAGGATAAGGGTAAGTAGGAGAACCAAACTATAGACACTGGGAGGAAGAAGGGCAGAGTCAGACAAGTGGACAATGAGATATGGAATGGAAACATCAAGTGGAAGATGAGAGGTAATAGTATGTGGAAGAATATAGATTAATATACATGGATTAATTCAAGTCACAAGTTTGCTAGTAACAAACCTGAGCTATCAGCTGAACATTTATAATTCATGTTAAGTCTCCATGTCCATTATTTGGAAACTGTTGGTCAAGAAAGAAAAGTACACCTATATATGACATTCAACATGTGGCACTTATATACACTTAAGACCTAGGAAAGTTTTAAAAACTCTTAAAAATGTTTTAAAGACACAAAAAGTGAACCAACTGAGGCTTCCTAGTATTATGCCTTTCATGCTGGGTACAGTGTCTCTCTGAAGCTACCTGGAGGATAGAGTCAGCCACAAACTGCCATCTTCTAAAGCAATTTGCTAAGTTGAACAGTTTCAGCAGCTGACATAGTAGTTTAAAATTCATTTCATATGATCAAAAAGCAATGCAGATGCTCAGTAAACACAGACACAGGTGGAAAAACAAACTTCTACGTTAGAGTGTGTTTCAAAATATACATATGCTTGGAAGAGAAAAGAAAAAGGGTTTAGCCAGGCATAAAAATATATGCGTCAGAAATAATAAAGTCCTTTAAAAGTAACTAAGGTAATATAAAAGAAAAAAAGTCACATAAAGATGAGAAATAAACAGAGTTTTGATTCTGTATGTTGTGTTGTCTTTAAATTTTCTATTTGCTAATGAAGGAATGACAGTTTCTAAGTCACATTGGATAAAGAAAAGTGCTTAATTACTCCATTCCATTTATTTTAAAAAAAGTCTTGACATCAAGCTGGTAGTTAAAAAGATGTGATACTTTGGGAGAGAGGTTATGCTTTTATTTCCGCAGGACATGAAAGGCTCTGCATCCATTTTCAGTTAATATAGATAAGGTTTCATCAATAAAGACCCTGTGAAATTTCTGACTAAAACATAAAGAAATGAACTTAATAGCACTATAAGAGACATGATGTATATTTTACCTACTGAAACATAAAACAAAAAAAATCTTTGGCTGACTTATGTACAATACATGATCTCTACTTGTATAAACGTTGTATTATCTAATAACAAGCCTGAGCTATTGGCAAAGGATTTATAATTAATATTAAATCTCCATATCAGTCCTTTGGAAACTGGCAAGAAGAAAAGTCTGCGTACATCACTGTCTTACTTATCCTGCCTTAGAGAAGGTTCTTATTGCTGTAGATGTGAGCTAACACAGAAATTCACATTTGGACAACATGCAGAAAAAATAGACCTTGTAGCCTTTAATACTACATGGAATGACTTCATCAAAGCCTTTCACCCAGGGTTTAGGGAATGTATATGGAACAATATGGAGGAAGATTAGAAAAGGCAGAGAGGATGATTCCAATGAACATTTTTTTTCAGACATATAACTGCTGCATATATGTACTTAAAGAGATTGTGATATCAGGCAAAAATCTTACACAGCATGCAGTATATATATACAATCTTCCAAGTCGTATATGGTAACCAAGCACAAAAACAGGGAATTGTACATGGACTCTCACCTCAAATGAAGAAGCTATTTGCAATTAATACTGCTGGCAATGGTAAAATACAGTTTCTCCAGTGGAATCTCACTGGGTATGTTAACCACATTTCAAATCAGGCTCCATGCCCAGAGTGGCTTGCCAACACAAAACAAACTCAATTTTATTTTGTAGACTTTTTGTTTCATTTTGCTTTGTTTGGGTATTTTTCGTCTTATTGGACTTTTTCTTGTTTGTTTAAATATTCTTTTTTGTGTTCATGAGATATGTCTTTTTGTGTATTTGTTTCTTGTGTTTTGTTTGATTGTTTTAAAAGGAGAGAATAATCACACAGTTATAAAAATGTAGAAATCTGGGAAAATTGTGTTGGGAAATGTAAAAATATACAGCATGAAATTTATTTTTCAATAAAATTATATATACATAATTGTATAGTTTATGGAACATTAAAAAAGAAGATAGTCCACTCATACTGTACAAAAAATTCACTATAAATTCAAATCTTTAGCTAAATTATGTGCTCTAAAGTCCTATAAAAAGTAGAATGTACTGTTTAATTTTTCTATTGTCCACATATGTCTATGTGGCTCAAATATAATCTAAAGATTTTAATAGCCTATATTTTAAAATTTTTATTTTAAACCTTTCAAATATATATGCTTTCAAAAGAAATGTAATTTTTCTGAAAATAAAACTTATTAATTTATTAAAAAAGACTACAAGACCATACTAAGTATATTGCATATGATCACTAGAATTAACATGAAACTAATGTAAAACAAAGGACTATATGAATATTTTGGATTAAAATTTTATTAATTTTAAGTACATTTTGCAACACAATTTGGATAACACCAGTTGTTAGCTACTGAGCCATGTCCTCTGAGCTCTGACATCAAGCCACACTCTCCCCTGAGTTCTGATGTCAAGGCCTATTTAAAGCAAGGTTCCCACATGCATCTCCTTCTCACCTCTTTGTTCTTTCTTGGAAGATCCTCCATTCACACTCCTTCTTTCTTATTTAGTCTTTCTCTTCTTTTTTTCTCTGCTCTTATAACCATGACCTCTCTGTTAAATCATAACCATATTCCTCTTACAACAAAGCTCAAACAGTGTTCTGAGTCTCTGGCTATCCACCTTTGCCTTCTGTCACATTCCTGTGTTCCCACGTACATCCACAGAAATCTGCCACCGGATAACCAAGTATATTAGAACCATATCAAAATACAAAATCCTAAAACCATGGACTTTTCCAGTGAAATTTCATGATTTACATTTTTTATAACTAGTGTGCTTTGCTTTTTGACAGATGAAGATTCATTGTAGCAGAAATTTAATATGAAATTCCCAAGAATACTTTTTTCATCCAATGTTGAAGATATTTATCTTCAGCTTTTATGTTATATTATATACAAAATAAACAAGAATGGAAATATATAACTTTAATAATGTGACATTTGATTTCAATATTGATGTGTCTTGCTTTCAGGTTCCAAATTATCATGTAGGTTGAAGAATATAATTATTTTTTATATCAAGTGAAATATAAGGAACCTAGATGGAAATTTTTATGTCTAGTTTTGACATTCACACTCAATTGCATATGTATAAGTAAACACACACACATATATGTATATACAGTATATGTATATACTAAGTATATACATATAGTTCTGGAATTTTCTCTATAAACAAAATTATTCTTGAAGTCAGAGATCCAATAACCTCTGATTCCTAAGTGCTGAGATTAAAGACTTGTACCACCACAGCCCTGAAAATTACATACTTTTTAAATGAAGCTGCAAGTCTATCCATAACACATAATTTCATCTATGTAAAGAAAACTTAGATAGCATAAGATAATCATTAATTTTAAAGTATTATATATATAATGCATGCCATTTGGGGGTATATTTTAATGAAGTACTATCTTCAACCTTTCTGTTTTTTTTTTAATATATTAGTAAGTCACAGTTCAAACAGTAAGAAATTGAACATTCAAGATGTAATAGCATAAGACAGCAGAATTTGGTCTTTTTAATACTTATTCAGTATAGGAAGATGGTGAAGCATAAATACGTTGTATTAGCTCATTTTTGTTTTGTTTCTAGAAATAGCGTGTGTTATCATTTTTTTAATTTTATAGTCCTGTGTTTGTTTTCTGATCCTGTTATAAAACTCCATGACTGAAAGCAACTTTTAGAGGAAAGAATTTATTTCAGCTTCCAGTTGAAGTGTACCACATAGAGAAATTAAGGCAGGACTTAAGACGGGTACATGGAGGCAGGAACTGAAGCACAAACCATGAAAAAAATGCTTCTTAGTGGCTTGATCGGGCCATGTTTTATACAATTCAAAACCACCTACCTAAATAGTACTGCCTTCAATGGGCTGAGCAATTCAACACCAATTTTTAAGCAATAAAATGGCTCAATTACATTTTCCTTAAAGATATAGGGTGACATTTTCGCAGATGAGGTTCTTTCTTCTCAGATAACCTGATTAAAGCTCAAGTTAAAGGGAAAATAATCTAACCAGGACATCCTGTGAACTTATTCAAGACACTTATTTATCAATAATCTTGGACCTTGAAACATACATTTACAATGATATTTTATAAAATTTTGTGGTAATATAATTTTGTAAGTTACATACTAATTTATCCTTATTTATGTTTATCTTTGACATTAACACACATATGTGGCTAGTAGCAGCATCATTATCACACATAATAGTGTATTCTACATTTCTTAAAGCATATTTTAATGCATATTTTAAAGAATGTTATTATTCTTGAAACAGTATTTTCTGGAATTTTTCTGTTTTGATTTTTTAAAGATAGTTTCAGAATCAACAGAAGCAGCTCACCTCAAATTCTCAATCTTCTTTTCTCAGCTTCCTATGTGTTGAATAACAGCTGTTGATAATTAGATTGCATTTTGTTTTCTTGTAAAGCCAGTTTCAACTTCACATATTTTTATCAAGAATTATTAATACCTACATATATGTTAATATTGTTCTATTAAACTAGTTAGGCTTCATTTTATATTGTTACCAATTACTACATTCACATCTTTTCAACAATATTACCATGCTACATTTTCATTCTATATATAATAAGAATAAGCTATTTTGCAGTATTTTATTTCTTATTAATTTTACACTATGTTTTTCTGTAAAATTGCCAAATGTCCATGCTACTACAGGTACAGGTCTTTCACTCTAATTTTGAAACAGGTATTTTCCCAGATGAGGATTTGTGTGTTTATTACAGAACACTACATTGTTGAAAGCATCACTTCTTTTGATACCCTAGAATTTGGGACATTGAGACTCATCTTAAGTCCTAGGAGCAGTACAGAGATTTATAGAATATATATTTTCAATATATATATTCCATTGTGTTGTGCCTAGTGTACTAAAAAGACATTTAGCTAAATCTCCAACATCAAACTCTGTCACCAGGATTAAGAGCTATCTAAGGTTTTTGTTTGAGTGCATTCTCAGGAGCTCTATAATGCAAATTTATTGTTTGAAGTTTTTTGGATGTAAACATCATATTGTTGATAATCACAGGCTTTCTTCCCTATAAATTCTCTGGTAAATTAATTGCCTGATGCTTATGAAGGTGAAAATTTTGGATTAAAAGGTATCCATTATTGACTATTGATGAAGGGTTTCTCTATTGATGAATGTGAGAACTCTATCAGAAGATACTTCCAGGCTCTGTGCTTTTATAGGCCTTCTCTCCAGTAAAAATCATCTCATGCTTACTAAATCCATAACTTTGACAAAACACTCTCACATTTTGCTGATCTTTCTGTAGTGTCCATGTGACGTATACACTTAAAAGGATAAACAGTAACTACAAGTACATACACTGTGATTAAATGTGTCTGTTTTCTGTGAGAGTTCTGGTTTGTAAACCAAAATTAGTTCTGTTGCTGAAGTGCTTGCTATATTCTCTATGTGTATAAGGTTTCTCTCAAATATAAATTTATCAGTATATATAAAGGTGGGTATTTTAATTCTGTTCTTCATTATCAATTTCTTATGGCTCAGGTTCTTGCTTTTACATATTGATGACATTGATATTGACTCTCATTATCATACATCAATTAAATATGAATAATATCTAAATGTTCTTACTTAGTGTTTTATTATAAATATTTGGTGTCTTTTTTGGTAGGTTTAATACATGTGGATTCAAAGTTGAGTTGTCTGGAAATTGTCCCAGATTCATAGCATTTGGAGGTTTCTCTTCATTGTTAATCATACATACAGATAGATTGGTCTTTTCTATATGTGTCTTGTACAAGTGGCATTTTATGTTTTATGGTTTCACCTTTGTGTTGAACTTGCCATTCTGGTAAATCCTCTTTCTTTGTACCCAGAAGAATCTATGCCTTCTCAGTGAAGGCTATAGTAATATCCTGGATGGTCAGTAACTATAATGGGTATATTATTAAAAACTCTGTGGTGTATGTTATATACTCATCATTACTCAGAGTTCCTCTGAATTCTAAACAGGAAAATCAGATAAAGAGAGTTGGAGAAGGGAGGAATAGGTGTCAAACTGAAGTCATATTTATGCAGTTTTTTTTCTGTCTAGGAAAACCCAAATCAGACTTTAAATTATCAAATAAAAATGCAGTAATTACTAATATTTTGAGTATTTTATTTTAAACAATGAACATCTTAATTGTGTCTGAAAAATGGGCTTTTAAACAATATGCACACATTTTAAAAAGTGTTTTTTTTTAAATTGCAGTTTATTACTTCTATGGAAATTTCATACATCATATTCATCACATTCACCCCTTCTCCCCACTTGCTCTCCTGTCCTCTAAACTCATACAACTTCATTGTGGTTTTTGTTTGTTTGTTTCCTACTAATTCCAGTTTATGTTGTCCTAATATTCCAAGAAGTGAGGCCTGCCTTGTGGTATGTTGTTCTGCAGGGAGTGATTCAATTTTTGTTAAAGATAGTCTCCACTGTTTTTGCTAATTATTTTCCTGGAATAGTATTTAAATTTAAAAAAAAAACAAGCTAAGGTAAATTGTTCATTATCAACAAGATTACATAAAATATTTTCACAAGCTAAAAGTTTGTACAAGAACACACTTGATAAATTGTAGTACATGAATATTGTCATCATTTTATATTTTTGGTTTTGAAGTTTTATTAAGCAGTAATTTTTCGTTAAATGGTGGTAATGATTTAAATTTCTATGAAAGCAAAAGATTTTTTCAGGTACAGAATTTATAGAAAAACAAAAATAGAGAAGTATATTTGTAACCATCATTCCCAGGACATTAAATTATCAAATGAGAAAAATATCAGCATAATAGCCTTAAAATTATTTAAGAAATAAGGATTTACTAGAGTTACTGTCAATTTCATGAAGTTAGCTAAGGAAATATTATTTTCATTATTATATAAAAATGAAAGCGGTGCATAAATTAAGAGGAAATTAAAAGACTCACAATTATTATATTAGAAAATAGATGAATTTTTAGTTTAAGAGGGATATAAAATACTGACAAATATGGAAAGTCTCTGCAAACCAGTCACTAGGGAAAAAGATATTCTGATATTTGCAAAGTATATGTAGAATGCTTACTAAAATTAACATTTAACAAACCATGTAAATAATTAGTATTCAGTTAAAGGTTTATTTTATTTAATATATCTGTGTTCATTTCAATGTTCTTTGTAAGTAAGTAAGGTAATAACTACAGAAAAAAAGAAATCATACCAGTACCTTCTGCTGGAACATGTTTTAATTATTATTTATCACATTTCATGTCTGTGAATATCATATATTATGATATGTATATTTACATATACTAAAAAGCAGTGGATGTGGACAGCAGCCAACTTTTTAAATAGAACACTGATAGAACAACCACTAAAATCAATGAACAAATAGGACCTCATGAAAGTGAATTCAAATGGGAAAATATTTTCAGAGGAATAATATCATAAATACTTAAAAACTCAAGAAAAAGTACATCAATAAGCCAAACTATCAAGTTAAAAAATGGTATTCAGATCAAAACAGAGAATTCTTCTTAGAAGACTCTCAAATGGCTAAGAAACACTTAAAGAAATATTCCACATCCTTAGCCATCAGGGAAATGCAGTTAAAAAATACCTTCTGAGATTCTACCTTACCCTAGTCAGAATTGCTAGGTTCCGTAACACAAGTGACAGCTCATGCTTTCAAGGGTGAGGAACAAGGAGATTAGTCTTTTATGCTGGTGGCAGTGTGAAAATGTATAGTCACTTTAGAAATCAACATGTAGATTTCTTAGAAAATTGAGAATTGGTCTACCTTCAGACATAATTATACACCTCTTGGGCAGAGAACAAACTATATCCAAAGAATACTCCATCCTACCACAAGGATAGACATCTTTATAGTGGCTTTATTCATAGTAGCCAGAAACTGAAAAAAAAAAAAAACCTAGATGTCCCTCAACAGAAAAATAACAAAAATTTTGTACATTTACACAATGGAGTATTACTCAGCTGTTAAAACAATGACATAAAATGTGATGATATATTGTATATTTAATAAAATTATTCTTGAATAGCAGAGGGCAGAGCCATCTCTCCACAGGAAAATGAATTATACAAGAAAAAGATCATGCTGAGTGAGCTAAATCAGACTGATAAAACAAATATGGTTTATATTCACTTATACGCTATTAAGTAAATAATAAGAAAGGTATAATCTGTAGACCTTCAGAGCTTAAGAGGAAACTTCTGATGTTTCATGAATTCTAATTGGTCTTATAATTTAAACCTAGAGGCAGATATTATGGTAAATGTTGAAAGATCAGAAACACAGGAAACCAAGTCACTAGAGAAACATCTCACCACTACTGAATCCTCAGTGCAAGACTGGAAGGTCTTGTCTTCCTAGAACTGGGGTAAAAGACATGTGTACTTCCCAAATACTGGGAGAAAGTGCATGAGATCCAAAGTGCTGGGATTAAAGATGTGTGCCACAACTACCTGCTTTGTTTCTCTCATGTAGTCCAGGATGACCTTGAATTCATAGAGAACTAGATGGATCCTCTGCTTTCCAATTGCTTTCCAATTGCTAGTATTAAAGATGTGTGCCACCACTATCTGACCTCTATGGCTCACTGTGTAGCTGACTATAATCTTCAATCAATCTTTATTTGTCAGATATCAAACAATATATCACCACACTCTATGGAGTACATATGGAGCTTCCTAAAATGGGAAATTAGAATAAATTTTTAGAGTGGACTAGGGGCTTGGGAGGATGTTAGCAAAGGGTTCAAGTTGGGGAGTAGGATGGAGGGAGAGAGTATGAAGAAAGTCAGTTGAAATTAGGAGCAATTTGGAACTTACTGCAGTGTATACCTCCTGTAATCTATGAGGGTGATCCAATTAAGAACTCTTAGTAATTGAGAAAATGGAGTTAAGATTGATGATATCTTACAGCCAGAAAAGGCTCTGAGTATCAAGATTGCTCTTCATTTGGTTAAGTTGTTGGCCATGGGAATCCTGTGGAAATCCCTGAACTACCCAGGCTGTTGCTCACTTAGTGAGTTGCTGTTTGCATACCAGGCCCTATTGCCAACAATAACATTCACACAGCTCAATGAACATGGAGGATGAGCTAGTACCTGCATGGAACCTTCATACCTATGTGGTAGTCTCTTTGGTGTGGGAAGGTACTCTGTGGGCTAAAGAAAATATGTGTAAATCAATACAGCTACAAATTCTTTGACCTACAATCTGTCATACCTCCAAGATATGCTAGATCAATGGTAGCTCAGAACTTTAGGAGTGGCCAACCAAAGTTTAATTTAACTTGAATCCTGCTCCACAAGAGGAAACAGAAAAAACACTGTTCAGATGATCTGGAAAAGGAGACCTGGGATAGACCCAAACCTGACTGATATACTCATATATCAATACATTGTAAAATCATAATCAGAGCATCTTTCTGCAGCAGCAGATGGAAGGTGTTGCAGAGACCTGTTGTATGTTTTTTTTTCCTCTTTTAGGGGGCCCACCATTCAGCTCCCAAATAAATCACATGCAGAAGCATATTCTCATTAGCTTGGCTTCTTCTTTGGCAGCATTTCTTAACTTATTCTATTACCTATATGCCTCTGGGTTTTTACCTTTTCTTGTATACATTTGTTTCTTACTTTGTGACTGGCTGGTTACATGAATGGCTGGCCGTTATCATCCTCCTGTCCTCTTACTCCTTGATCTTTCTTCCATTTCTCCTAGATTTTCCTTATTTCTTCTTTCTGCCTGTAAGCCTTGCCTATTTTTCTCTTCTGCCTCATTAATGACCAGCTTCTTTACATAACATCAAGTGTTTGAACAGGCAAAGAATTACAGCTTCACAGAGGTAAACACAATATAAACAATAAAACACATCTTAATATTTTACAACAGAGAACACAAACAGATATTATTCAGAGAAAGAGAGTTTATATGGGAAGTCTCCATTGGACCCTTTATTGCAGACACAAAAGAAAGAGAGAAAAGATTGTTTGAGCCAGAGGGAATGGAGGAAACCAGGAGAACAAAGACCATTGAATCAAACAAGTAGCCCTCATATGGGATCACAGAGACTTCAGTGCAAGTGCTGTGCCTGCATGGATCTTTGCCAGGTCCTCTGCAGATAAGTTGTGTCTGTTAGCTTGGTGTTTGTGTAGAACTCCTAACAAAAGAACAGGTGCACTTGTGTTTTCCACTCATTTCCCTGCTATTCAGACTCTTTTCCTCCTGTTGGGTTACTTTGTCTCGCCTCTGTGTCTTGTCTTACTGTTTCCTGCTTTAAAATTTTCCTTTTGAGAATTATATAGATGGATAAAATAAATATATATTTTCTCTTTTGTTTTCCTCATGAACTCTACCCATCTTTCCAACACATCTTCATCCCAATCTTAATTTTGCTATCTAAAAACCCACTAGCTTTTTCAGATTCTTCAATTTATTAAAAGAAATTTACAATGTATGTCCTTATGATTTTTCTGGAATTTCATTCATATCTGTTATAATGTTTGCCTTTCAGTTTCTAGTTTTATTGAAGTAGGTCTTCCCTTTTTTGTTTAATGTGGTTAAGAATTTCCCAATCATATTTAATCTTTAAAAAACAAATAAATTTAAAGAAAAACACTAATTCTCATTAATATTTTCAATATAAGAATGACTGTGAGACCATTTAAAAGAGTATGAAAAACCTAAAAGTTTCTGAATTTTCAAGAAAAATGCTATGTCTCTCTAATTCTTTAGTTAACCTTTCTATTTTTTATTGTGGGGTAAAGATTTGCATTTATAATCATTTCATTTTTCTTATGTTTTAAATATTCCATATATGCACATATCTACAAATGTGTGTGCACACCCCTCATTTATATTATGCCATTTATAGATGTCACAAGCTTAATTGTCTTAAATTCTATTATTCTAATTTTCCTGGTGGTTTTTGGAAGAAGACATTCATTCCTTGCTTTCTGTCTAGTCAAGTAGAATTTACTACTAAACCAAATAGTATTCTATAATTTTATTCTTGCATACCCTTTTGTTAATCCTTGTCATTAAACATTGTGTCACTTCTTCATTTTTAACATTTTCTGCATGCTATTATTTTCATCAAATTTATTTAACAAAACATTAAATTTTTACCATCTCTAAAATCATGAATTCCAGCATTCATTTTATTAATCCACTTTCTCCTGAATATCTTCCATATTAAGATGAACAATTGCATTTATGTTTTCTTCATTGATTTCTTTCAAGGCATTTACATTAATGATTAATCTGGAAATCATCTTACGTACTCTAACATAGCTGTGTAATATTTTAATATCTGCTATAATTTCAAAATTCTTCAGGAAAGATATAGGCTTCCCTTTGGAGATTGGGGAACTCCAAGGGAGAGGGAGAGGAAAAACTATATGCATCAGAGAAGATGGAGGACACCAGGAGACTATGGCTAATAAATCAACTAAGCAGGGCTCATGTAAACTTACAGAAACTAAAGCTCCAGAAACAGGGCCTGCATGGTTCTACTCCAGATCCTCTATGTCTTGTGACTGTGAGCTTGGTATGTTTGTGGGACTCCTAACATTAAGTGTGTATCACCAACACTTTCCCCTAATCTCTAGAGACTTTTCCTCCTACTAAATTGCCTTTTTCATCTGCTTTAGGAGATTATTCACATTCTCTTATTCTATCTTGTTTTGTCATGTTTGGTTGTCTCTTGGAGACTTGCACTTTTCCTTAGGGATTTGGACGGTATGTGAATCTGTGGGAGACAGAACAGGGCGATTTGGGAGAAATGAACAGAGGAGAAACTTTAGTCAGGATGTATTATATGAGGGACAAATCTATTTTCAATAAAAAGAAAAAAGATAAAGAAAAGCATTTGATAAAATGTTTGTTTAACAAGTTGAATACTACCAGCACATTATAGCCTACCAGGGACTCCTACTTTAGATAAAGTAATTTTTCTCCTCCTAGCCTTTGTGTAATTTATTAGAATATGCAAAATATATAGTAATTTACCTGTTCTCACTGCCATTCAATTCAGTAGCATACAAAAAAGCCTTGAAATTACTTTGAGAACTAATGGAGTTGAATAGAAGAAAACATATTTTATATTATCTTTCTACTTGCTTTTCTAGCATTTCACTAAAATCTTCAAAAATGATGACAAAAAAAGTGAATCTCATGACCTCTGAATTCCTCTGGAATTTCTATCTCTGCTCATTCTTATTCTGATTTTAAATAACACTATGGTTGGGATTTTTAAATAAATTATAAAATATATTTTACCATTCAAGGAAAAGTTTGTCATGATTCAGTTTAAATGTATACTCTTTTCATTTTAGTTAAGAGCCCTCAACTTGGTAAAAGCATTAAAGCAAAGTGGATTAGTGATGGAAGAAGGAGTAAGTGATTCATAAGAAGCTTTCTATAGTGTGCTTCAGGATCTAAAGCTAAACATTTTCAGAATTTATAAGACTGTAATCAGAATATCTGTCTATAAGCTTCACTTAAATTCTACTTCTTGGGTGTCCAGAGTGGTAACAGAGGTGAACAGATTCCCATTCTTGGGTCTCCTATCAGGAGAATCCCTCTCTGGGGGAACAGGGTCACACCCAAGTTTCTGATAGCAGACAGGCCCTAGTCTTAGTTGGGAGGGGGCATTCCACAGGGACTCCTAACAGAAGGGATCCCCCATGACTGGGCCCTACCTCCAGGGTGAACTACATTATCACAGATAATTAGACACCTTCAAAAACCAGAGCTGTGTCTAGAGCAGAATCAGAGATCATGTAGACCCCTTGCTCAGAGCAGACATGAGAAGCAGAAGTCCTCTAGCCAAAACTGACTAGGAGCTGACTAACTGTGAACCACTGAAGCAATGGGCAGATAACAGAGCAAGAATACATACAACAATATAAAGAACAAGGCAACAATGGAAGAAACTGGTGGTTTTACAACTCCAAGACCTGAACAGAGCAATGAAGAGGAAATAGCATCAAAAGCACCTTTATAAAGATTATAGAAGCCTTAAAAGAGGATATAAAAATTTTCCTTAAAGAAGTAGAAGAACACTGAGGACTTTGAAACTCAGTCTACTGTCCAGAGCAGAGTCAGAAGTGAGCAGATTTCAGATCCTGGGCCCCAATCCAGAGAATTCCTCTCCTGGATCAGAGTCACACCCAAGGGTCTGATCTCAGATGCTTGCCAGCAGACAAGCCCTAGGCTCTAGCTGTAAGGGGCCTCCTCCAGTGACCCCTAAAAGAAGGGACCTCACGTGACCAGGCCCCTCCTTCAGGGCAAACTGCATCATCAGAGAAGGACTAAGGCCTTTGAAACTCAGATGCCTGTCCAGAGCAGAGTGAGATATAGAGCAGACCCCTTGCTCAGAGAAGACAGGAGACACAGAAGCCCTCTAGCCACAAGTGACTAGGAGCTGACTAATTGTTTACCACTGAAGCCATGGCAAACGCCAGTGCAAAAATACATATAACAATATAAAGAACAACAAGGCAACACCAGAAGAAACTGGTGGTTCTACAACTACAAGACCTGAACAGAGCAATGAAGAGGAAACAGAAGGAAACAATAGGGTAGAACACCTTTATGAAGATTATTAAAGCCTTCAAACAGGATATAAAAATTCCCTTAAAGATATAAAAGAAAATACAAACAAAAGATTGGAAGAGATGACCAAATCCTTCAAAAAAAATCAATTAATGAAAAAAAACATTCCAGGAACTAAAAATTAAAATAGAAAAAATAAAAAGGCACAAAATGAGGCAAAGTTGGAAATAGAAAATCTGAAGAAAAGCCAGAAACTACAGATAAAAGTATAACCAACAGAATCCAAGAGATGGAAGAGAAAATCATCTCTGGTATAGAAGACTCATTAGTGGAAATAGATACATCAGTCAAAGAAAACACAAAATCCAAAAAAGTCATAACACAAAACGTTCAGGAAATTTGGGACACCATGAAAAAACATAACCTGAGAATAATAGGAATAGAAGAAGAAGAATATCAGCTCCAAGGCACAGATAATATATTCAATAAAATAATAGAAGAAAACTTTCCCAACCTAAAGAAGAAAATGCCTATAAAGATACAAGAAGGTTACAGAGCACCAAATAGATTTGACCCCCCTCCCCCCAAAAAGCTACTATCCACAAAATAATCAAGCCACAAAACATACAGAAGAAAGAAAAAAAATTAAGAGCTGCAAGAAAAAAAATTAAGAGCTGCAAAAGAAAGGGCCAACATACCTAATAAGGAAGACCAATCAGAATCACACCTAGCTATTCAGTGGAAACTATGAAAGCAGAAAGATCTTAGTCATAAGTTACACAGACAATCAAAGAGCATGGCTGCCTACCTAGACCTGGCAAAACTATCAATCACCATAGATGGAGTAAACAAGGTATTAAAAGTCAGATTTAAACAATATCTATCCACAAATCTAGCCCTTCAGAATGTATTAGAGGGAAAACTCCAACCTAAGGATCCCAGATACACCCATGAAACCACAAATAATCTATAATCCCAGAAAAGAAAGGCCCAGAGAAAGGAAATAATACAAGCTACCAGCAAAAATAACAGGAAATATCAATCAGTGGTCACTAATAACCCTTAGTGGACTCAATTCACATATAAAAAGACACACTAACATGATGGATACAAAAGCAGAAGCCATCCTTCTGCAGCATACAAGAAACATACCTCAGCTTAAAGACACACAGGCTCAGAGTATAGGGTTGGGAAAAGACTTTCCAATCAAATGTCCCTAAGAAACAAGATGATGTTGCCATCCTAATATGGAACAATGTAGACTTTGAATTAAAATCAATTAAAAGAGACCAGGATAGACAATACTTATTCATTTCAGAAAAATTTGACCAAGATGTGTAGTATTATGAATGAGGCTCAGAGCCAATTATTGGTGGAATGCAGAAATATCAGAGAGAGGAAGCACCACAGTCAATTCTCACCCAGCTGTCTTACAACTTCCTCAGCCTCTCTCTTGGTTGCTTCTGCAAGACATTTCTGCCAGTAATTTCTGCCAGACACTTCTCTTCTTTCTGCTTTTCTAAAAGCCTTTATATACTCATCCAGGTTAGGAATAAATGTGTGTAGCCTTGAACTCACAGAAACACAAGAAGTTCTGATATTGGCGTTGTAGATCAAGGGTGGAGGTCACCACTCCCTGCTCTCCCTGTGCTTGGGATCAAAGGTGTGTGTGGGGGTGTGGGTGTGGGTGTGGGTGTGTGATTGGCTCAGCTGTTTATCTTTGTATGCAAGGTTTAAGAATTTCTGAAGCTGTCTGCCTAGGATTTGACTGGGTATACTTTCCCCAATATTCAGGTTTTATTAAATATGTAATATATATCCACAAAGATGAGATTTCAAACTTGAATAATTGTGCCCCTAATAAAAGGACACCTATTTTTGTAAAAGAAACACTACTTAAGCTTAAATCTCACATCAATTCTGACACCCTAATTGTGGGAGAATTCAATACCCCACTTTCACCCTTGGATAGGTCAACCAGACACAGGCTCAACAGAGAAATAAGGAGTCTAACAGAAGTTATGATGCAAATGGATTTACTAGATATTAGCAAAACATGGAAATTTCTCTAAAATTGACCACATAATTGGTCGTAAAGCAAATATCAATAGATAAAAATAGGAAACAATTCCTTGTATCGTATCAGACCACAAGGGCCTAAAATTAGAGTTCAAAATCAAAAATCACAGAAAGCTTACCAACTCATGGAAACTAAACATCAATTAACTGAAACACCTCTGGGTCAAGGAAGAAATTAAGAAAGAAATCAAAGCCTTCCTAGAATTTAATGGAAAAGAATCCACAACATACCCAAAATTGTGGGACACAATGAGAGCAAATTTAATAGGAAAATTCATAGCACTAGATGCCTATATGAAAAAGTTAAAGAAATCTCACATGAGAGAACTAATAACACAGCTAAAACCCTTAGAACAATTAGAAGCAAACTCACCTAGAAGGAGTAAATGGCAGGACATAGACAAACTTAGAGTTGAAATCAATTCAAATAAAACAAAAAGTAAAAAGGATCAATGAATCAAAGTGTTGGTTCTTTTAGAATGTCAACAAAACTTTGAGAACTATATGGAATAGATAAGGGGAGAGAGGACATCCTTGTCTAGTTCCTGATTTTAGTGGGATTGCTTTTAGTTTTTCTCCATTAAGTTTGATACTGGCTGTCGGCTTCTTGTAAATCGCCTTTATTATATTTTGGTATTCTCCCTGTATTCCTGATCCTGCCAGGGCTTTAATCATAAAGGAGTGTTGGATTTTGTCAAAGGCTTTTTCCACATCTAAGGATATGATCATGTGGTTTTGTTCCTTTAGTTTGTTTATATGATGGATAACATTTACAGTTTTTCGTATGTTAAACCAGCCCTGCATTTCTGGGATGAAGCCTACTTGGTCGTGGTGGATGATTTCTTTTATACATTGTTGTATACGGTTTGCCAAAATTTTGTTGAATGTATATGTAAACATTAAATACCTTGGAATAACTATAACCAAAGAAGTAACAGATCTATTTGACAAAAACTTTAAATCATTGAAGAAAGAAATTGAAGAGGATATCAGAAAATGAAAATATCTCCCATATTCCTGGATAGGTAAGATCTACATAGTAAAAATGGCAATTCTACCAAAAGCAATCTACAGATGCAATGCAATTTCCATTAAATCCTAACAAATCTTTTTACAGACCTTGAAAGAACAATACTCAATTTCACTTGGAATAACAGGAAAGCCAGGATTGCCAAAACAATTTTACTCAACAAGAGAACAACACGGGTCATCACCATCCCAGACTTCAAGATATAGAATAGTGATACAGTAATAATAAGAGCCTGGTATTGGCATAAAAACAGACTTGTGGATCAATGGAATCAAGTTGAAGTTCCCAACATTAACCTATAATCCTATGAAAACCTTATCTTTTACAAAGAGTTCCAAAATATTCAATGGAAAAAAATAGTATTTTTAACAAATGATGTTAACATAGCTGGATGGTAGTGTGTAGAAAAATGCAAATAAATTCAATCCTACACCCTGCATAAAACTCAAATCCAAGTGAATCAAAGACCTCAACTTATACCCAGCCATACTGAACTTGATAGAAAAGTAAGTGGGAAATACACTCCATCACACTGGCACTGGTGACTACATCCTAAATATAACACCAGTAGCATAGACACTAAGAAAAACAATAAGTGGGACCTCCTGAGACTGAGAAGCTTCTGTAAAGCCAAGGACACAGTCAATAAGGCAAATCAATATCCTACAGAATGTGAAAAGATTTTCACCAACCCTACAAGTGACAGAGGACTGATCTCTAAAATATATAGAGAACTCAAGAAACTAGAGCCCCAATCCTTGAATCACCCAATCAAAAAACTGGGTTCAGAATTTAAAATTCTCAGCAGAAGAATTTCAAATGGCTGAAACGCACCTCAAAAAAAATGTTCAACATCTTTAGACATCAGAGAAATGCAAATCAAAATAACTTTAAAATATCACCTTAAACCTGTCAGAATGGCTAAGATAAAAGACACAGATGATGGCCTATACTGGAGAGGTTGCAGATCAAGGGGAACACTCCTCCATGTTGGTGGGAGTGTAAGCTTGTTCAGCCACTCTGGAATGCAGTATGACATTTTCTCAGAAAACTGGGAATCAATCTCCCCAAGGATCCAGCATTACCACTTTTAGGCATATACCCTAAAGATGCACATTCACACCCCAAAAGCATTAGCTCAACTATGTTCATAGCAGTACTACTCATAATAGGAAGAACCTGGAAACAACCTAGATGCCTCTCAACTGAAGAATGGATCAACACACTGTGGCATATCTACACAATGGATTACTACTCAGCAGTGAAAAAAAAATGATATCCAAAAATTTGAAGGCAAATGGATGAATTTGGAGAATATCCTCCTGAGAAAGGTATTACAAACCCAGAAAAATAAGCACGGATAATACGCATTCATTAGTGGATTTAAATAAAAAGTTAAGCATGTCCAAGCTGCAAACCACAACCACTAAACAGCTTGGGATCTGAAACACCTTGGACAATCACCTTAGAGCCATTCTCCACAGAGGAACACCTGACCCAGTCTTGATTTTGGGGTGAGGAAAGCAGATCTTCCTGGAGTGGATGGTGACGTTAGCCACCTTGGGATCTTGGGACCTCTTGCCCTTGCTGGGGAGGTGATAAGGAGGTGGGGTGAAGAGAGAGTGACTGGGAGAAACAGGAGTGGGATGGGAACAACGGGATACATGAATAAAAAATGAGACTTTATTAAAAAACATAATAAATATAAATAAATAAATTAATTAAAATTTTTCCTTTTGGAAACTTTTATTTATTTAGTAAATTCAGTTTATTCTCTGTAGTTAGAAAAAGACTTACCTTCTTACCCAGAATAGACAAGGTAAATATTCAGGATCAGAGAATTCTTACCTAGTTGAACAGATTCTTATTTGATCTTTGTCCTCTTAATTTACCAATTGTTGATTTTTTCTTCACTTGGCTCTAGTGCCTTCCTTTATGTATTCATGTATTTGTTTTCATCATCATGGTGATTTTTTTATTCCATTTTCTCTTTTTTTTTCCTTTATGTACATTTTGTGATTGTACTGTCATTTGCAATGCAAAACACCAGAATCCACAATGTGTCAGTGTTTTTCACATGTGTTAATAGCTGATTTTTACCATCTCTTTCCTAGAAAAGTCTGCTTGGAGGGACTAATTATCTCTTCTGTTTTCATTTGTGCCTTTCATTGTATTTAATAAAGTATGGTTCCTTTTCTTATGTTATTCTTAATAAAAGGTCTCATTGATGACCTTAATAATGTATTTCCTGGGACTGGTTCATCTGTAATTCACATAATGTCAGTTACTGAAAATTCACATAATCATAAAAGGAGTAGAAAATAAGTAACTCTCCTGAAACTACTAGATTATTGTTATTTCTGATATTATAGTCATTTCTACTTTATGTGAAAGCACAAATGGTACTAACAGTAGAAATAAAAATTACCATATGTCACATATTACCTAAGTATTTTTAGGGAAAATAATACATATTTTAAATAAATTTATATTTTGACATATAATCAATTGACTCAATGTTTTCTAATAAAAATTGAAACTTGAATATCCGTGTTACATGGTTACTATATTGAATCAGTATTCTCAGCATAACTCTTCTTTAAGTATGTATATATATATATATATATATATAAAGTTTTATAGTAATCTTGTTTTCTGTGACACCAGAAATGCCCTATTTAATACACAATGAAAACTTTGATAATCCAGAAAGCATTTTAACAAGATATTAGGTTATATACATCAAGTTTGAAGTGGTGATTTAGACTATAATCAAGGAAGAAGACAATATAAGTATTTGACACCACATTTAAGAAGATTAAAAGGCTTCCTATATATTTCACTAAAACCAAGGATGAAAATATATATCATGAAAGCACCAAGAATGTACAAAAGCAAGGTGGACTAGTTAGGTATAATATTCCATAACAGTATCCAACTGCTAACTTCTCATTAAATTTACCTTTTTCCTAAGCCCTGAATTTTCCTTTTTAAAAATCATAAGGTTGACTAAAATGGATGGGGAGTGGGTGTCAAGTATAGATATATACATTTTTCTATTTGTTTTCAGAAACATAATGTTATGCCTTTGTGGTATTAACGTATTTTTCTTTTGGTTTCTTTGAACATCCTAGAAATGATACTACCAGTACTAAAACAGAAACTTATTTACAAGTGATTGTCAGTCTATTATGAATTAAAAATAATCTCATTTCTGATTTTGTTGATTTGGATACTCTCTCTCTCTCTGCCTTTTGGTTAGTTTGGATAAGGGTTTATCTATCTTGTTGACTTTCTCACAGAACCAACTCTGATTCATTGATTCTTTATATTGTTCTTTTTGTTTCAATTGTATTGATTTCAGCTCTAAGTTGGATTATTTCCTGCCATCTGCTCCTTTTAGGTGAGGATGCTTCTAAATGCTCTAAGGCTTTCAGCTGTGCTGTTATTTCTCTTGTGTGGGATTTCTCTAGGTTTTTCATATAGGCATCTAGTGGACTCTAAACAAAAAAGCAAAGAGCAAAGCGTGTCCAAGCTGCAAACCACAACCACTGAACTGCTTGGGATCTGAAAGATCTTGGACCAGTACCTTGTATCCCACTCCCTCCAGAGGAAGACTTGACCCAGTCTTGATTTTGGGGTGAAGAAAGTGTATTTGCCTGGAGTGGATGCTGAACTAAGCCACCTTGGGACCTTGGGACCTCCTGCCTTGCTGTGGAGGAGATAAGGAAATGGGGAGAAGAGAGAATGACTGGGAGGGGCTGGAGGGGGAAAGAAGTTTGAACAATGGGATACATAGATAAAAAATTAGACTTTATTCAAAAATAAATAAAAAATCAAAAAAGAATAAAAATATATCTTAAGAAACAAATCCTATTCTTTTTTTAAAGACTGTAATTTCTGGTGAAAATATTGTACCTCTATAGTTCTTTCCTTGAAAATGTATTTGTTATTACCTCAACTTTATATTATCTTTTCAACATTGACATTGTCTTAGGATTTCAAATCTTGTGAAGAGACATTATCACTACAGTGAATCTTATAAAAGAAAACATCTATTTGCTTATCTTATAGTTAAGAGGTTCAGTCCATTATCATCATGCTGGGACATGTTGGTGTGTAGGTAGACATGGTCCTAGAGAAGAACCTGTGAGTTCTACATCTTGTTCCATGAGCAATGAGATGTGTACTGTCACACTGGTCATAGTGACATACATTCTCCAACATCACACTTACTCCAAGATGGCCACATATCCTAATACTGTTGTTCTTTTTGGACACCACTATTTTTGAATCCACCACAGACATGTCTCCAATTTAAAAATGTAGTCTATATGTATTATTATTATTATTATTATCACTACTTTGGCTTTTTATAACTGTCTTAGGGTTTTATTATTGTTAAGAAACAACATATCCATGGGAATTCTTATAAAAAATACATTTACTTGAGTAGTTTACTGTATCAGAAGTTTAGTTTGTTATCATCATGGTATACCATAGCAGCATACCCTGCCCGGGACAGTTGTGTTCCAGGACCAGGTTCTGTCTGTGGTGCATGTCTCCACACACTCCTTAGCAGACAGGAATAGAGTTTGGTGGTGAGAGGCCCCTCCAGCTGCACCTACAAGAGGGGGCACCTTACGGAGACCCCACCCTCAACTACATCAGCAGAGAAAATCCAAGGACTTGAAATTCAGACCCCTGCCCAGAGCAAAGTAAAAGTTTGAGCAGACCCCTTGCTCAGAGTTGACAGGATACACACAAGCCCTCTTGCCACAACTGACCAGGAGTCACCTAATGGTGAACCCTTGAAGCCATGGGCAGATGCCAGTGCAAATACATATATATATGTATATATATATACATATATATATATACATATATATATATATATATATAAAGAACAACAAGGTAACTCTTGAAGAAAGTGGTGGTCCTACAACTACGAGACCTGAACAGAGCAATGAAGAGGAAGCAGAAGGAAGCAACACCAAAAACACCTTTATAAAGATCATTGAAGCCCTCAAAGAAGATATGAAAAATTCTCTTAAAGAAATAGAAGAGAATACAAACAAAAAATTGGAAGAGATGAACAAATCTTTGAAAGAAAACCAAGAAAAGGTAAATCAAAAAATTAAAGAAACATTCTAGGAACTAAAAACTGAAATAGAAGCAATAAAAAAGGCACAAAATGACTCAAAGATGTAAACAGCCAAACATAGTGCTGGAAAAAAGAGCTGAGACTAGAAAAGGAGCTATATCTTGACCCTGCAGCCAATAGGAAGTGGTGTATGATACTGGATATGATTTGAACATATATGAAATCTCAAAACCCACCACTATAGTGACATACTTTCTCCAACAGCATCATATCTCCCCCATCAAAACCACACTTTCCAGTAGTGCCTCTCATTTTGGGTCCATTTTCATTTAAAGCACCATAATAATGCTAATTGTTATGCAGTATGACCAAGTCTTAATTTTTAAAGTAATGGACTAAGTTGTTGGGTAGTAAAAATTTCAAAATAGCATAAAATGCAGGCTGTGGCATAATTACTGCTCACTACAATTAGTCATCTCTGCTATTATAAGTGAACAAAAATATATAAAATATATGACTTTGGCTAAGAAAAAGAATGTGAAAATATATAAAGTTGCAGACAAGACATATGGAGAACACAACTGCAAATGTGTAAAACATAAATACCTTCAAAAGAAATCTCTCACTTAATGTTATAATAAGAAAGACTCTAGCAGTTGACTTCAGTTTATAAGAATAAAATTAATTTCTAAGAAAATATTTCAAACTAAGAAAGTCACTCAAGTTATATTCTTCACCAAAATGATTATATTAGAATATATTTCTTACTTTCATTATCAAAGGCACTCAATGAACCAAGAGCTGGAGTCAAGACTACCAATATAAATATCAAGTTTGCACTAAAACTTAGAAGTGTCATCCACATTGTATTTTTTTCAGTCATATAAAATGCAACTATTGTGGTGTCATGGACACTTTTATCAAACTTTTATAAAACTGCTAAAGCTAGTTAATAATACATGGTCAGAATCTCTACAAGGAAATCACACAAACATACACACATAAACACACACACACACACACACACACATACAGACACACACACACATACATACCATACAAACGACCATGTTTTTTGAAACTATGAAAGTGAAGAATAACTTTGAATAGGAAATCCAAGATGTTAGAAATAAAAGAACCATGGATGCCTAACAAGGAAAGCTTCAGTCTAAAAGTATACCCAGGCCACAAAAGATGCTATATACATATTTCAGGTAGCATAAATCTGGAGACTGAGCTACCCATGGGTATTAGAGTCCATTTGGCTACATCAAAAGCTAGGTGTAAGTGTTAGTTTGGTCAGTGTTTTCCTGCTCTGTACATATTACTACTTATTGGAATGGAAATATATATATATATATATATATATACATATATACTCTACTATATATTGGATGTATATAACTTGTATTTTTATTTTATGGGGGCCCACATTTGAAACATTGCCTTGAGTTTTAGATGAAACTTCTACTTTAGGCTTTTGCAGTAGTAAAACTGTCAAGATTCTGTAGGGGACCGTTAAAGGATAACGTATATACATCTTATAACATATCCATAATATTTTGAGACATGGGGGATAGTGTCACTGTGACTTTTAAAGTGTTGTGATTGTGTGTCAGGTTAACAAGGAATGTTCTTGTGATCCTTAATCTTTATTGTCAATTTATGGATTTATTATCATCTTGGAAATAAAAGTCTTAGTGTGACTATAAGGCGATTTTCAGCGATTATTAACTTGAGGGAGATGAGCAACCCTAAATAGGGGAGGCCTTGTTGTGAAATATTATTTTAAAGTGTGTTATGTTTGTTTATGTTTTATTTGTTTTTTTATTATTATAAACAAAGAAGTTACACTTTCTATCTTTGTGTATCCTTATTTAAGGTCCCTTCCCCCTGCCACCACATCAGGTCATTCTCTCTTCTCCACAACACCCCATCACCCCCACCCCGGACAGGCAGCAGGCGGCAGGTGGTCCCAAGGTCCCACCCTCCCAATATTACTTAGTTCAGTCTCTACTCCTGGCAAATCCAGTTTTCTTCCCCTAACATCAAGACTGAGTCAGGTGTTCCTCTAGGGGGAGTGGGATCTAAGGAGTCAGTCCCAGGTGTTTCTGATCCCAAGCTGTTCAGTGGTTGTGGTTTGCAGCTTGGGCATGCTTTGCTTTTTTCTTGTTTGTTTATTTGTTTAGAGTCCACTAGTGAGTGAGTACATCCCCTGCTTATCTTTCTGGGATTGTGAACCTTGCTAAGGAGGATATTCTCCAAATCCTTCCATTTGCCTTCAAATTTTAGGATATAATTTTTTTCTTACTGCTGAGTAGTACACCATTGTATAGATTGACCACAGTTTGTTAATCCATTATTCAGTTAAGGGACATCTAGGTTGTTTCCATGTTCTTGCTATTAGGAATTATGCTGGTATGAACACAGTTGAGATAATGCCTTTGGAGTGTGAATATTCGTCTTTAGGGTATACACCCAATTCCTGGATCATTGTGGAGATTGATTTCCAGTTTTCTGAGAAACCTCCATACTGCATTCCAAAGTGGCTGAACAAGCTTACACTCCCCCAAGCAATGTAGGAGTGTTCACTTTGCTCTGCACCCTCTCCAGCATAGGTTGTCATCTGTGTCTTTTATCTTAGCCAATCTGACAGATATAAGGTGGAAATTCAAAGTAGTTTTGATTTGCATTTCTCTGATGGCTAAACAAGTTGAGCATGTTATCAAGTGCCTTTATGTCATTCATAATTCTTCTGCTGAGAATTCCCTTTTCAGTTCTGAACACCATTTTTTGATTGGGTTATTCATGGTTTAGGGCTCTAGATTCTTGAGTTCTTTATATATATTTTAGACATCAGTCCTCTATCACTTGTAGGGTTGGTGAAAATCTTTTCCCATTCTGTAGGCTGTCATTTTGTCCTATTGACAGTGTCCTTGGCTTTACAGAAGCTTCTCAGTTTCAGGAGGTTCCACTTATTGTTTTTCTTAGTGTCTATGCTACTGGTGTTATATTTAGGAAGTGGTGGCCTGTGCCAATTCATTGGAGGGTATTTCCCACTTTCTTTTCTTTCAAGTTCAAAGTGACTGGGTTTATGTTGAGGTCTTTGATCCACTTGTATTTGAGTTTTGTGCACGGTGACAGGCTTGAATCTATTTGCATTTTTCTACACACTGCCAGCTCAACTATGTTCATAGCACCATTATTTGTAATAGCAAGAACCTGGAAACAACCAAGATGCCACTAAACTGAAGAATGGATTAACAAACTGTGGTACATCTACACAATGAAGTACTACTCATTGTGCCAACTTTTGGAATATTTCTGGAAAACCTTCTTTAGAAAAATGTCAGAAGAGTATATGATACTATATCTTAATGATGGTATTCATATCATTATGTTCTATAATAAGAAACAACAATTGTTTAATGTAAACTATATTAATGTATAAATCTTGATTTATTATGTGTGTTGACTGCATGCAGTAAAATATTTTACATTAAAATTTCAGCTAGTAAGAACATGCACACAAAAGATATTACACAATGGATTTTGATTTCAAGTCAATAATCCGTGTTATTCCTTTGATACATCTAAAATCTTATACAATTAAATGTTTACACTATCAGGAGTTGTTACTTGATGGCAGAGTATCTGCTTAGAACACATGTTAGACCCTTTTATAACTTCAGTTTTATATTTCATAGGATATTTTGCAGCATCCTTTGCATCTACTCAGCTGATGCCATTAGCATCACTTCTTTCTTATTCATTCATACAACAATTAGATCTAGAAACTTCCAAACTGTATGCTCATCTAAGGTGAAAACTATTTTTGCTAAGAACCTAGGTTTGTATCATCACTCCAATCTGAAAGTAGGTAAGAATCCTTGCAGAAAAACAAACAACAAAGATATTTTTTAAACAACTTAAAGATTTTATAGTTCTCTATGGAATAAAAAGTATTTAGATATATGATTAATTGTGTGAATAATGTGTGTTCATTAATATGTTCTTAAAATTCAACATGCTTCATTAAATAATATTTATATGGATGACAGAAACTTAAAAAGTAGAAAGTTTTAAAAATTAGAGCTATTATAAAAATATACTATATACTATGTACCCAGTTATGACTTGATAATATGAATATTTTCTCAACCTTATAATACTGTGGTTGAGATTTTATGTTTGGCTTTAAAAGCTATCATTTGTAAACTAAATATTTTTAAATAAAAGGAAAAATATAAATATAAAGTGCTTCAAAAGAAAAAAGTAATTTTCAACAAAGATGGGCTTCACTGTGGTGGAAATGTTCTCTGTATGCTGTAAATAAAGGACTGTTTTGGCTTATGCACAGCACCATAGAAGTGGGTGGAGAATCAGAGGCAAGCACATAGGAGAAGAGTGGAGTTAGTCAGTCTCTATCTGACCCCCGCCCCTGCAGAAGACAGACATGTAAGAAACAGGTGAGCCACGGGCTGGGCCACGTGGCCGGAAGATTAATAGTAATGGGTTGATTTAAGATGAAAGAGCTAGCTACTAATGTGCTTAAGATATGGACCAAACAGTATAAATGATATAAGCGAGTGATTCACTTCTTTGGGGGACAAAAGTCCCCGTGGACCAGGTTCCAAACCTCCGGCCTCAAACTGACCAGGAAACTTCCTACAACACTTCACCATGTTTAACTTTAAAATTTAAGAAAAATCTAAAATTTAAGAAAAAACTTTATCTGCTATTTAAAGAAAATATTTTCTTTATTAGTTTTACATATTGAGAAGTTTCCCTCCTGAACTAGTTATTTATCTGGTCATTTTCTAAAAAGTGAAAAACACCAAAATACTAAAGACTCTTAGTCCTAACTATACCATTGGCTCAACATGTACTGCTGACTCCCAGCTGAAACAAGAAATCTTACATTAGATGTTGAGTAAATCTGGGCAGTAGTCATGGAGGCCTTTAATCCCAGATCTCAGGAGGCAGAGGCAAGTGTATCTTTGTGAGTTTGAGGCCAGCCTGTTCTATAGAGTGAGTTTTAATACAGCAAAGGCTACACAGAGAAACCTTGTCTCCAAAGACAAAAAAGCGAATATGACATCCCCCCCCAAAAAAAAAATAGGTGGGTAAAATGCTTGCTACCCAAATTAGAAATTAGATTTAATTTGGAAGTTTTTAAGAAATGACAATATTGTATGAAATAAATTTGAGGTTAAATATGGACAGGCCATATTTTGAACTGATACCAATGAAGACTTTTCCAGTTAGCCAAGAAAAAGGTATAAATATCAGTGAATTTTTCTTGGTCATCAAGTAAGGTTGATGACCAAGTTTATAGAATGGTAAGGCTATCAAATTAATTAAATCATTACCTTCAAATAACAAAGTGTCTATACAATGCTTCTTGAGAAGAAAGGCAAAGAACTGATTGTAAATATGTGTAATAATGTCCCCACCATGAATATTAAATGTAAATCAGTTTGGAACATTGCTGATTTAAGTTGAATGAGTTAGAAAAACATGGAAATTTTATAGGAAAATTTGACTTAAAGAAATTAAATTTGTAAATACTATCCTTAAATCTTTAAAACTACTGCAAAACATTTTATTTAATTAGTCAAATTATATTGTGGCTTTGATAAGTTGTTGACAGGGAGAGTGTGCATAGAATTTATCATATTGTTATGACCACACATCCTCAAATTATTTCCATAATCCACTATTCCTATAAACTCAAATTTATTTATGTTAGTTTTACTAAGCAAAACATGCTAAAAAGGAAGCATATTATTCTTGATACTAAGTCATGCTTTATGTAAATGATCCTGTCTGAGTTAGTCTCTAGTTGGATTTATATAGGCAAAATTTGAGGGTGATATTTCTTTATAAATGTCCAATAACCGCACTGTGTCAATATGACTAATCTGGGGCACTAACTTCCAAGTAATAACATAAAAGGAAAGAGTTTATAGCTGAAATCATGGGTCCAAGTTGTATTTTGTAAGCTGTGGAGTGATGTGCTTAGTGAAAATGTCCCCCCTTGCAGTGTGAATGATTATAAAATTATTGTCACCATATCCCTGGTCCAAATAAAAGTTTACTATTTTATATTACCAAATAAAAGTTCACTGTTTTATATATATGCAATTATATATATAAATATAAGGGTAATTATATTTAATTTTGAATCACTATGTCCATATAATTTTCATAAAAATTGACTTGACTTTATTATACTTTATGGCATAATAAGGTGAGAATTATTAAAGACACAGAAATTATTTTATATCAATATTTAGTTTGACTCAAATCAAAAAAGTAAATTTTAAACATATACTCAAAGGATGTATCTGTAGATACATCATCTTAAAGATGAATGAGAAAGGCAGTTATCCATACAACAAAATTGACTCCTGATCACAAATTTGACATTTACAATGCCATGCAAAATGCTAACATTGTCAATGAAATATTGTTCAAGTGATATACGATTACCAGACTCCAGAGAACATAATCATAGCAATTTACACTCATGCTGTCCTAAAAAGAAGTGGCATGAACCACAAATAAATTTTTCAGTTTGCATAATCATTATTGATATTTATTATTTACACTATTAAATTACAATTATAAAATATTATAAAATTATAAAATATCCAATAACTTTAATACTGTTCCATATGATTGCTGTAAGTAATATGTAGAGAATTCTGCTTTCAATTATTCCAAAAGGGATAAAATTTAAATTCAGTTTTTTCACTGGGCTAGCATTTTGTAGGCTTCATAGCTAGAAATCAATCATCACAGAAAGATCTGTTATGTAATGGTGCCACAAATAGAATGAAATATTATATCAAACATATATATCTTGAAAAACTTTAAAACATTTTAGATAATTTACATTTTCCTCACTTTACTGCACTTACCTTTCAGAAGAAAAGCTCTTTTAAACATTGACAAGTCTTGTCTGTCTTTGCAAGACTTCTATCCTTCATTCTCATGAAAAACAAGATATGTCAAATTAACATTTTTCCACTTTATGTACTTTTGGAATGGGCCGTTGAAATTTCATTGATCAGCTATCCTCCAAACTGATGGCAAAGCTGAAGAGTACAAAGTAAGATTATTTTATAATAGTTTTCTTACTGTGTATTCATTATCGTGATTATCTGTTTAGATATAACTTCATTTTAAAAACTTAGTAATGAGGATGGTATATTAGTCAAGTTTCTCCAGGGGAACTGAGCCAATAAGAGACTAGATATATGTAGACATAAACTACATACATGTATATGTATTAGATTCAGTATATAGATTTAGAAACAGATGTGGGTATGGAGTATATCTTATTTTGGCTCAGTTTCTCTGGAAGATCCTTACTGAGATACCATATATACTTCTATGCTTGTGAAAGAGGTAAAAAGTTACCAGATATGGTCAATAATTATGGAAAAAGCAAAAACAAAATATTTACTTATAATTTACTTTATTTTACTTTTCAGGCATTCATTAGTTCAGTGTAAGCAACTGAACCCAGGATCTTGTGTATATTAGGCAAATCCTTTATAACTGAGCTTCATCTGCAGCCTGCATATAATGAATTTTTAAGTAATCATATACTTCAGTTATAGAAACTGACACTATGAAAACTGAGATGTTCAAAAGTTGAAAATTCAGATAGAAGTAAATTTTGTAGTTGTGAGACAAGTCTCTTTCTTATCAAGAGACCATCCATTTTATTATAAAGTTTTTGAGTTGATTAAGTGAGATTTGCCCACTGGCTTTATTTAATGTTAGCTTACTGAGGAACTTAGTCATAACTATAAAATCTATTCATAACAATGCTTAGACCCACCTTAGGATTTCCTACCCTTTTGAGGGAAGGGAGGGGGAAACTGAAGGCAGACTGAGAGGGATTAGGAGGAGAGAAGGAAGGGCGAACAGGGGGATGCATGGGAAAAAAAACCTTTTAAAAAATAAATAAACAAACAAAAATAATGATTGGTAGTATGTTAAATGGCTAGGCTTACATTGAAATAACTAGACTTACTAACAGACCCTTATGATTAAGTATGAAAATAGATAATATTAGACAAACTCCTTGAAATGAGCCTGGAGTTTAAAAAAAGTCTCTGTTCAAGAGCAAATGTATTAAGATTTCTCAGTGTTTCTATGACTCAAAATGGGTAGAAATATAAGATAAGCATTGTTACAGTAATAATCTAGGAAAGCAGTTCTAAGTGAATATAATTAAATTCTAAGGCTCTCCTCATTTGTGTAGGTGGATTCAGGAACTGTCTGCAGTTTCCTTCCTCTACCCCAGTAATACTTTCAAAAAAGTTTTGAGTTTTTGATTTATTATCCCTTGTCAAACTGTGGTGAAAATGACAGTATGCTACTGTGCTCTGCACTCTCTCATCCCAGCTTGAGACTTTATTGCTACAATTAATGACCTTTTTTCAGTGTCTTTTTTAAAGCTTTGTTCTAAGTTGGCTATAAGATCTTAATTGAGATGTATTTCAAGAATAAAAGTTTAAATACCATTTTACATAAACATTGTATATTGAACCCAATAATTTTGTACATTTAATGCTACTTGTGATCAAGATATTTTTTAAACGTAATTTTAACAATTCTTGTTAGATGTGTGTTCTACTCAGAATCCAAAAATTTATATTCTGTACTATTGTGAACATTTATTTAACACATTTTTTTTTCTGTTTGAAAACTAAATCAAGAGAGAAGCTGAACATTTTTTAAAATTTTAAGCGAAAGCTCAAAGAGCATTCCATTTTTCCCAAGTAAACTTCATATCCATATAACTCTGAATTAATATACAGGGATTTTAAAAATTGTCCTTTATGATAAGATTCTATTACATGGGGAGTCATACAATTTCTGTGTTCTCAGGCATAAGCTTTGAAAATTCCAAATAACTATGTCAAATTTACAACTTGGCCTGGCAATTGCTTTATAAGATAAAAGGGGAATGATGAATAAATGCAAGGTTGTAATCATTCACTGAGAAGGTCCTTACTGACATCATAAAACATGAAAGCACAGTTTGAACAGCCTCTATATGCTAGAAGATGCCCATGAGTGATTTGCAGCTACTCTTCATGTTGTCGCACTTGATATATAAATTGTATGTTTATTAGTCTTTCAAATAGCCTCCACTGGAAACTATTTTACCTGAGAGAATGTGAACACATTTTGAGGAAAATTCAATTTGGAAACAATCCTCATTGCATTTGTGGTGATCACTTAAAAAGTACTACCTTTATCAAGAGTGTACATCATGTTAAAAATATAGCAATTAATACAATGAAATCTTTCCCTCAAAATATTTTGGCTATCCAAGTGTAATTTTGAATATTCTGTATAAAATTTATATCTAATAAAAATTTATATGTCATATCACCTAGGAAAATGCTTAAAGATATGTTCACAATATTTTTTGGTCAAATATGTGTAGACTTAATGGCCTAATAAAGCAGACACATAAAATTAACAACTACTTCTTTGTATTAAATTTTTATTTTTATAATCTAAGATTATTCTAAACATGAATTTATATAAAAATCTATCAGATGTTTTTACCTATTATTGTGGATGTACTTATGAGCATTTTTCTAGGTAAAATTAATTAAATTTACAGACATGACCAAAAAGAAGAAAAGGAAGAAGAAGAAGAAAAAGAAGGAGAAGAAGAAGAAGAGGAAGAAGAAGAAGAAAAAGAAGGAGAAGAAGAAGAAGAAGAAAGAAAGAAAGAAAGAAAGAAAGAAAGAAAGATTGGGCCATCTAATGTGAGAAAATCCCACCTAATTAGTTGAAGGTTTAAATAGAACAAAAACTTTCTTCTTGCTTTGATGCATTGAACTAAGACACTGATATGTTTCTGCCATCAGATTCATAGTGAATCTTTCACTGTTCTGGGAACCCAGACTTGCTATGCGCAGACACTGGAACTGTTCAGTCTTCATACTTCCATTTTATTTCTTTTAAAAATATCTACTCTATTTTTCTGAAGAATTGATTAATAAAAATGACTTTGATAATAACTTCTTGTTTCACATTTTCATTATTTCTATCATCTGTGATATGCTGTATGCTTTTTTGTGGCCACCAACCAGCCCCAGAATAAAGACACAGAAGATTAATATTAGTTATGAAAGCTTTTCCTCATACTAGTTCTTATAACTTAATTTAATCTGTTTCAGTTCATCTATCTTTTGCCTTTGAGATTTTTTTTAACCTTTGTTTCATTCTGTATGTCCTACTTTTCCTGCTTCTACTGTGTTTGACTGGTAGCTGATCCTGGGCATCTCTCTTTCTTTCTCTTCAATTCTCTCTTAGATTCTTGCCTAGATTCCTACTTCTTCTTATGCTCTTTGCCTTCTGGGACTGCCTAGCATCTGATGTGTAGCTATTGGCCATTTAGCCTTTTATTAGATCAACCAGGCGCCTTAGGCAGACAAAGCAACTTATATTTACAGAGTTAACCAAATGTAGCATAAACAAATACAGCACACCATTATACAGTTAAAGTGATATTCCACAACAGTGATACTTTTATACATTTAACTAAGAATGTGACATGATTTGATTTTTAACTAAATGACTGATGTAGGTTGAACTTTACTAGTATTTCCTATATGTGTTCTTTTTCTAAAACTTTTCTATGAAGTAACATAGTATTTTGTTGTTTCTATGCTTTGATTCATACTGAATATTAGGATTTAATGCAATAATATGGCAAGATAGGAGCTTGGAAGTTTTCTGAGTCATAAGGATGACATGATCATTTATATAATTAGTGTACTCATAAAATAACTAAGGCCTCAAGCTGTCTTTATATTTATTCTTTTTTCTCTTTTTTTGTCCTTTTTTTATTATGAATAAAGTCACATTTTCCATCCGTGTATATCCTTATTCAAGGTCCTTTCCCCCTCCCACCCCCTCCAGTCACTCTCTCTTCTCCACATCTCCCCATATCCTCTCCAACATGGGCAGGAGGTCCGAAGGTTCCAATATTGCTCAGTTCAGCATCAGTTCCTGGCAGATCCAGTTTCCTCACCCCAACATCAACACTGAGTCAGGTGTTCTTCTAGAGGGAGTGGGATCCAAGTTGCCACTCCCAAGTGTTTCAGATCCAAAGCTGTTCAGGAGTTGTGGTTTGCAGCTTGGACATGCTTTGCTTTTTATTCTTTTTTCATTATGACATAACATTTCTCAAGCTCATAAAATTCACTGATGCACCACCATTTAGAATTGCATAGTAACCTTCACATGAAAGCAATCCTACTGAGTATCTGATAGCCAGTAGTGTTACACAGAAAACCCTGTCTCAAAAGCATGGACATTAAACATTGTCAATAACAATTCATGAGTAAGAAACTATTATCATGAGAAGGAATGAGGATTGTACACAGGAGGTATTGGATGGAAGACAGAAGAGTGGAAAATTGAACAATTTATGTTTTTTTTTCTTCCTTCTTTATTTTGTATTTATCAAAAAAAACACAGTAAAAAGAATTTAAAATGTGGAAGAGTTAACAATAACTATACAGAGGATAAGAATGATAAGCATGGCTTATCAAGGGAAGAAATACAAATAAGATTGCTAAACCTATATTTTCTTTGTGTTCATCTTTCCCTCTGAATTTTTTTTTCCATCCCTGTATATCCTTATTCAAGATCTCTTCCCCCTCCCAACACATCTGGTCATTTTTTTCCTCTGCAACTCCCCATCCCCTCCCTGGGCAGGGAGCAGACAGTCCTATGGTCCCACTGACCCAGTAATGCTTAGATCAGTCTCCACTACTGGCCAAATCCAGTTCTTTCCCCCCTCCCTCAAGAGTGAGTCAGGTGTTCCTCTAGGTGGAGTGGGATCCAAAGGGTCAGTCCAGGGTGTTTCTGATCCCAAGCTGTTCCGTGGTTGTGGTTTGCCGCTTGGGCATGTTTGGCTTTTTTTCTTGTTTGTTTGTTTAGAGACCACTAGTGAGTGAGTACATC
>PVIH01016454.1:0-28840 GCA_004025045.1 Sigmodon hispidus
ACCTCTGGTCAGGGTTCGAATCCGCCCCTCAGAGACCCCTGCAGTTAGTTTGCTCAGTTCACTCAGTTCGGGGTCGCGGTAGGGGTCCTTGCAGATACCCTCAGCAGCAGCAGGAGCTGCGGGTGTGGCCAGGTGCAGAGTTCAGCTGCCCCTGCTCCAGAGTGCGCTGGGACGCCGCAGAGAGCACAGGTCCCGGTCAACAGTAATGTTATAGTTAGACTGACCTTGGGACACTTCTAAGAATATTTAATAATGATCTGATGAGTACATATGTCTTGCAACATGCCATAACCTGATGTTAAATTCTCTGAGAAGCAGCAACTATGAGCAAAAACAAATGTATCTGAACAGGAAATCTAAACACAATATATGCTGTACCTTATCCTCTCTTCTCTTGGCTACATAGTAATTATGCATATACACACATGTGTATGTGTATGTTTGTGTACGTTTGTATGGGTATATGTATAAAGTATATGTATAAAGCTAATTTTAACCTTCCATAATCTCTGATGATATAGAAAACTTTATTATTTGAAGTATACATTTTACAAAGAATCTAAAGCCTTTTTTGATGAACAGCTAAAAGGAAAACTGTTTTGAAGATAGGTGGCTATTCTATATCTCAAGATAGAAACAATTCAGTGATAGTGCATGTTTTTTATTTCAATACTTGAAGGCAGAGGCAGATAATTCTCTTTAAGATTGAGGACAGCCTTATTCCATAAAAATAAATAAATAGAACAAAAAAAAGTTAAACAGAAATAAAAAAGTTAGAAGACCAAGGCAAAAGGTAGACAGGATTATTAAAGTTAAAAGCTGGCAAGTACATGGATAAAAAATGAGACTTTATTCAAAATAAATAAAAAAATCAAAAAAGAAAGCACTAAAAAAATAAATAGATAAATAAATAAATAAAAAGAAAAGCTGGCAGGAAGCAAGCTTAGCTAAATCCAGGCATTTCTAATTAAGGAGAAACGTCCCTGTGTGATTTATATGGGATCTGGGTGGTAGGGACCTAAAATTAAAAAACGGAACAAGAATATGCATTTTATTTTAAGGAAGAAAGCTTTTATTTGGCCTCAGGGCTTGAGAGTAATATATCTGTGATAATGGAGAAGTCATTGGGGCTGGGCAGAAGAGCTGCTGATGACATTGCATCCACTGTCAGTAAGCATGTCTAGAAATATCCCTAGGTAATTTCTGTCAGAACATAATTATACTGGACTAGTGCATCAGATAATAAAGATTGGCTTTTCAAATCAGGTTATGTGAACATTTAAATAAATATAACTGAACAAAATTTATTTCAAATTCTTGAAAAGATAAAACTACTTCAATGCAAAAGTAGTTGGGAATATATTGCCATTAACAATAATGTTATTTCTCAAGTTTCTCTGTTAAGTAAGATGTCCCCAAGAAAAAAATAACTGTTTTATGTACTTTTACAGTGTTTTTTATTACTTTCACAAAACTGAAAATTAAATAACTCAAAAAATGAACCATGTAATGTAATTTCACAAATTAAAAATAAAACAAACATTGAAAACAGACTAGTCTATAGAGTAAGTTTCAGGACAACCAGGGCTATATAGAGAAACTTTGTCTCAATAAACCAAAGAGAAAAAAGTTCTATAGTAGAAAAATGCTAGTAGAATACCTATTCATTGTGGAGCCGCTTGTTAAGTCTCCTTAAGCATGGTGAAGTTAGCTGAACTCGCAAAGCCCGCTCTGGCGCTGAACCCGCAGGAAGACTCCCAGTTTCAGAAGGCTCTGATGGAAGTCAAACAGTCCGTGAAAACGCAAAAGAAGAGAGGGAAACTCAAGCGTGGAATAATCTATCTAGGTCACCTGCCATCAACACTTACCAAAAAGCACATCTATGACTACTTTACCCAGTTTGGCACTGTTAGCAGATTCAGATTGTCCAGAAGTAAACGGACTGGAAAAAGCAAAGGCTATGGCTTTGTGGAGTTTGAATGTGAGGATGTTGCCAAGATAGTTGCAGAAACAATGGACAACTATCTATTTGGTGAAAGACTTCTAGTGTGTAAATTTATGCCGCCAGAAAAAGTTCATAAAGAACGTTTAAAGCAGTGGAAAGATTCATTTAAACAGCCATCATTTCCAGCAGTGAAACGCTGTAATCACAAACGGGGGCGTTTGCAAATGTTGAAGATGGAATATCGGCTTAATCGGAAGAAAAATTTACTCCGGAAAAGCTAGCTGAGAAGGGGATTGATTATAGTTTCCCTTCATTGGTCTTACCTAATCAGAAGCAGACAACTTCAAAGGACAAGCCTAGCACTCCTAAACCTAAGACCCCTTCAGGTTCCAAGGATACCCAGGTTTCACCTACCCCAACAGAAAAGCTTTCAGGTTTACCTGAGGAAAAGAGGAAGAAGAGGAAGAGAAAGACAGCTAGAAAGTCTGTGGACAGCCAGGATATCATGCCAGTTTGTACACCAACATTTTTGGAGAGACGAAAATCAGAGGTGACCGAAATCAATGGCGATAAAGATAATGAAATCATTTTCAAACAGCCTGTGCCCACAGGGAAAGAAAAGGGGCAAAAGACTCCAACACCTTCGCGCTCTGGGAAAAAAAGAAAGAAGAACAACCAATGATCCTGAAAGTATTCTGTGTACATATCTTCTAGGCAGATGTGATTTTTCTGTAAAGGCCTAATATATTTTATTAGGTGCAGATGTGCAAGCCACTGACTATTGGAGGAAAAACACCTGTTTGTTCATGCCAATGAGGAAAGCCATCAGGCACTGTGCTGTTTTTCCCTTTTCTGTCCTGACTCTGTATTCAGGTTTCACAGTTCCCTTTTACTCTGCCTGTGTTACATTACAGCCTTTGTGTGTGTGTGTGTATTTGTTAAATACACATACAGAGAGTGAGAAGGCAGTTCAAATGTGAATACAGATTTGCACAAGTGCTGTAAGGGTCTGTAATAACTTGTTTTCACCCATAGTTAAACATGAGCCAGTGAAGGTTTGACAGAAAAGTTTCAGCAGTTACATTCAGGATTCAAACAGTGGCCAGACTTTTTTACAATTTATTTCTGCACAAGAGAACCTAAGAACTTTGGGGACGGTATTGCTCCATCACCTGTTTTTGTTTCTATGTTCTTTTTGTACTTTTATGTTGCTAATACAGGTTTGTTGAGTATACCTGTCAAACACCATTTAGAATTCTTCTCATCCAGGTGTGGGGTGTGAGCACACATGCTTGTGTGTGGGATTACACAAGAACAAAGGGAAAACCCAGTGTCCTTTTTTAAGATTTTTTTTCACACTTATTTTTTTTTTGCCTGGAACTGGAACTACAGACAGTTGTGAGCTGCCATGTGGGTGCTGGGAATTGAACCCCGGTCCTCTGGAAAACCAGTCAGTGTTCTTAATCACTGAGCCATCTCTCCAGCCCCAGATCCAGTGTCTTCTATCCCTGCCCCTTACTCATTTGTGATAAGATTCTGACAGGACTTCTCTGTGTAGCCCTGGCTGCCCTAGAACTCACTCTGTAGAGTAGGCTGGCTTCAGACTCTGCCTCCCATATATTGGAATTAAATGCATGTATCATCACCACTCAATTTGAGATGAGATTAATGAACCTGACTTCAGAGCACCTCAAAGGCCTAGCATTGAGTTCAGGACCTAGGTGAACACATTCTGAGTCTGACACCCTATCCCATTCACCAGCAGGCACTTTTTAGTACTTTGCTTTTCCTCAGACTAGTTTCCTAATGTTTGTTTAATTAAGCTAATGAATATAACTTAGAGTCATGGCCTAAAAAAAAAAATACCTATTCATTAAAGAATACAGGGGCCACTTACTCAAAATTTTATCCATTACCTTAAAATGAGGGTTCTATCTAGTCTTTTTCTGTTGGATGTTATATATACTATTTGGATAGTATTTCCTGCATGTCTCATGCTTCCCTCAACCTGCTATTTACAGTCAATGGGAATCACAAGCATAACTATAGAAAAATTGTTGCTGAACTTGTGATGTCCACAACTCTTACAAAGGAAAATATTTAATTGAATATCTCACTTATACTTTATGGGTACAGTACATTGTAATCATGGTGGGACATGGCAACAAGCAGGCAGTGAGGGTGTTTTAAATACAAATTCATGGTTTCTCAGCACACAGTAAAGTGCTAATAAAAATCCGCCATTTGCTTAAGCTGAGAAATTCTAACAAAATTATATAATAAAAAAATCCACCATTTGTTTAAACTGAGAAATTCTAACAAAATTATGTAATAAAAAATCCACCATTTGTTTAAACTGAGAAATTCTAACAAAACTATGTAATAGAAAACCAATTAGGACGAAGCCAGGATGAATAGAAACAAAAACAAGTAAGTCAAATTGCAAACTGACACTATAGTTCAACTGGAAAAGCCAGGTGTGATGTGAAGAGTCCAGGAAATGAAGCTTTATTAATGTTTGCACCAGCATCAAAGCTGTCTTCAGACCAAGTCAAAGAACATTGACCTGGATGCTTGTGGGAATACCCAGGGTTCACTTTTTTGGTGGATAATTGATGAGGGGGGCCACAGTAGATCCTTATTCTCAGGGCTCAGTGGGTTAAGGCACTTCCTGATCATGATCTGAGTTCAATTCCTGGGACAAAGATGGTAGGCAGGAAGAACTGACTTCTGAAAATTGTCCTCTGGCCTCCACACGTGTGCCATTGTATGTACCCATGCACACACACATAAAACAAATAAAATGTAATAACAAATGCTTTAACATTCCTTTTTAAAAGATTTTATCATTTTTATTTCATATGTGTTCGCAATTAGTGTCCTGAAAAGGGAGAAGATGGCATCCAGTGCCCTGGGACTGGAGTTACATATGATTGTGAGACATTATGAGACTGACACGCTGCCTACTGCACTAAGGAGGCACCTTGTGAGACATTATGAAAGCTTTGGAAATCAAATGTGTGTTCTGTGCAAGAGCAATAAGTACTTTTAACCACTGAACCATATCTATATCCCCTAAAAAAAATTAGAGAGAGAGAGACGAGGCAATAAATAATTTGATATAATTATACTTGTAAGTAAAATCAATGAGACCAAATCACTACAGCAAAAAAATTAGGTTCAAAACTTAAATATGAGCTTATTACATTAATTTGTGGATAGAATTTGAGAAGAATTATTAAGTTTGGGGGCTAAAAATCATCACAAACATAAGTCTAATCCAATAAATTACATTGTTTTAGAATAACTGTACCCTCAAGATATTATAGACAATACATATAAAAACAAAAATCTTGAAAAGATTTAAGGCTTCACATAATTTGTATTCATATATAAACCACACATGTATAGTCAACCTAATATATGTTTTTATATATTTATATATCAAATTATAATATTTAATTACATATTTAAATAATTTAAATTTAAACATAATTAATTTAAATATGTTTAAGTTGATCATGTCTTTTGATATATCAAACAATATCTTATATTTATTTATTTATTGTGTATATATCTTATTTACATTTGTTTTAATATTTAAGTATATGCTATATGTACAGTCAAGTTAAATCTTCATATATAAGAGAAGGAAACACATAACTCTCCCACTATTATAACCAACATACTTTCCAAACATGTCATCTTCATCATTATCTTCTCTATCTTTATGCTCACTATCTACACAATCAGACTCATCAAAATATCCATTTCCTTCAAGATAAAGTTTATCTATTGCATGTAGCGAAAGACAATCTGGAATAGAACCCAAGAACTGAACCAAATTTAATCACTTTGGAAATCCTAGCATCTATGGAACACTTAAATCATTAACTATTTATATGTATTTATCTACTGTGTTGTGGGTGTGTCTGGCTATGCCATGTAGAGGTCAGAAGATAGCTTGGGATTTGGTATCCTTTTTACACCTTTATCATGATTCTGGGGATAGAATTCAAGCTGAGAGTTCTGAACAAAAGATGCTCTACCCAGTGAACTATTTAACCAGCCCTTAAGATATAAAAGAAAGTAAGAAAGAAAGGAAGAGACAAAGAGAGGCATGTAGGGTGGGAGGAAGGGGAGAGAAGGAGAAAGAGAAAGAAAAAGATAGGAAAGAAAAAGAAAGTAGGAAAAAGGAAAGGAAGGAGAAAAGGAAGATAGGAAAGAAGAAAGAAGGGGAGGAAGGAAGAAAGAAAGAGAGAGAGAGAGAGAGAGAGAGAGAGAGAGAGAGAGAGAGAGAGAGAGAGACCAGTGCGATGATTCAGAAATTGAAGGCACTTGGAACCAAGACAATAACCTGAGTCCACAGTTCAATCCCTGGGACCTAACAAGAAATAGACAACTGACTTTTCCAAGTTGTCCTCTGACATGCACATGTAGACTGTGGCATATGCATGCCTCTCAGCAAATAAACCTAATGCAATGCTTTGAAAGGAAGGCATCTAGACACAGTTTTTGTAGTGTGCTAGTAGTGACACAGCTAAGGATCCCTTAGACAGCCAAGGTGAGAGTGTCAACTTAGAAACTGAGGGAAGAGTGAGGAGTTCAATGGTGAATGAGATCTTAGAGGAGAGGGTTAAAGAGACTCCAGGCTCCATCCCATTGGTAAAAATGAGTCACACCTGACCCAACACAGGACCTTCTAACTCCAACAATATTCAGGTTTTTTTCTATGTCAGTCATACTTAACCTGTGGGTCATGACCCCCTGGAGAGACTTTCATAGGGTCCTAAATCCTTAGAAAATTCAGATTTTTACATTGTGATTCATAACTGTAGCAAAATTGCAGCTATGAAGTAGCAACAAAAATAATTTTATGATTGAGTGTCAGCACAACATGAGGAACTGTGTTCAAGGGTCTCAGAATTAGGAAGGTTGCTAACCTATGCCGTATGGCAATGTAGAAAACTAGATTATTTCACTTCTTCTTTTCCAATTTGTATTCCCTTAATCTCCTTTCATTCTCTTATTGTTTTTGCTGTAACTTCGAGAACTATATTAAATAGATAAGTGAAGAGAGGAGATACTTGTCCAGTTCCTATTTTAGTGGGATTCCTTTGAGTTTTTCTCCATTAAGTTTGATGTTGGCTGTTGGCTTCTTGAAGATTGCCTTCATTATATTCAAATATTGTCCCTGTATTCCTGAACCCTCCAGAGCTTTTATCATAAAGCAGTGTTGGATTTTGTCAAAGACTTTTTCAGCATCTAAGGATATGATCATGTAGTTTCTTTTCTTTTAGTTTGTTTATATGATGGAGGACATTTACAGTTTTTTGTATGTTAAACCAACCCTGCATTTCTGGGATGAAGCCTACTTGGTCATGGTGGATGATATTTTTTATACATTGTTGTATACGGTTTGCCAAAATTGTATTGGAAATTTTAGCATCAGTATTCATAAGGAAAATTGGTCTGTAATTTCCTTCTTTGTTATGTCTTTGAGTGTCTTGGGTATTAGGGAAATTGTGTCCTCATAAAAGGAATTTGGCAATATTTCTTCAGTTTCTACTGTAGTTAATAGATTGAGGAATAATGGTAGTAATTCATCTTTGAATGTCTGGTAGAATTCTGCACTGAAGCCATCTAGGCCTGGACTTTTTTTTCTTGAGAGTCTTTTAATGACAGCTTCAATTTCCTTAAGGGTTATAAGTCTGTTTAGGTAATTAATCTGTTCTTAATTTAATTTTGTTTATTGATATCTGTCCAAAAAGCTGTCCATTTCTTCTAGGTTTTCCATTTTTGTGGAATATAGATTTTCAAAGTATGATCTGAAAATTCTCTGGATTTCCTGGGGGTCTGTTGTTATGTCCCCCTTTTCATTTCTAATTTTCTTGATTTGGATACTCTCTCTCTGCTTTTTGATCAGTTTGGATATGGGGTTTATCTATCTTGTTGACTTTCTCAAACGGCCAACTCTTTGATTCATTTATTCTTTTTAATGTTCTTTTTGTTTCAATTGTATTGATTTCAGCTCTAAGTTTGATTGTTTCCTGCTGTCTACTCCTTCTATTTGAGTTTGCTTCTAGTTCTTCTAAGGTTTTCAGCTGTACTGTTAGTTCTCTAGTGTGAAATTACTCTAGGCTTTTCATATAGGCATCTAGTGCTATAAATTTTCCCCTTAGTCTACTTTCTTTGTGTCCCACATGATTGTGTATGTTGTGGATACATTTTCATGAATTCTAGGAAGACTTTGATTTCTTTCTTAATTTCCTCCTTGACCTAGAGGTGGTTCAGCTGAGTGATGTTTAGTTCCCATCATATGGTAGACTTTCTGTAATATTTGATGTTGTTCAACTCTAAGGCCCTGGTGGTCCGATTTGGTACAAAGGATTATTTCCAGTTTTTTGTGTCTGTTGATATTTGCTTGATGACTAATTATGTGGTCAATTTTAGAGAAAGTTCCATGAGGAACTGAGAAATGTGTATATTCCTTTGTGTTTGCGTAGAAGCTTCTGTAGATATCTATTACATCCATTTACATCAGGACCTCTGTTAGACCCCTCATTTCTTTTTTTTTCATATTAAGTCAACTTCATTTTTTTTCTTTTCTTCAAAATGTCAGAATTTTTTCAATTTTAACACATCATCTAGATTTTGCACCAAGTGAATATTATGTAATGTAAGAGACACTGGCTTCTAAATATTATCTTCAATGTATTAGTCAGGGGGTACTCATAGCAACAATGTCTTCATCTCTATCCAAAGATAAAACACAGAATGTAAGTAATAAGCTTGCTGTGCTTGACTAAGACTAATTCATCCTCATTCTTTTGGGTTGTTTTGTTTCTTTTAACCTTTTTGTTTTTATCATGAAGAAAGTCACATTTTCTATCCATGTATATCCTTGTTTAAGGTCCCTTCCCCTTCTCACCATCTCCAGTCACTCTCTCTTCTCCACATCTCTACATCTCCTTCCCAACAAGGGCAGAAGTTCCCATGGTCTCAATGTGGCTTATTTCAGCATCCACTCCTGGCAGATCCAGTTTCCTCACCCCAACAACAATACTGAGTCGGGTGTTCCTCTAGAGGGAGTAGCATCCAGGATGCCAGTCCAAAGTGTTTCATATCCCAAGCTGTTCAGTGGTTGTGGTTTGCAGCTTGTACATGCTTTGCTTTTTCTTTTCTGTTTAGTAGACTCCTTATTTCTCTGTTGAGTCTCTGTTAGTTGACCTATGCAAGGGTGAAAGTGGGGTATTGAAGTTTCCCACTATTAGGGTATGAGAATTGATGTGTATTTTGAGCTTTAGTAGTGTTCCTTTAACATAGATAGGTGCCCTTATATTCAGGGCATAAATATTCAGGATTGAGATGTCATCTTGATCAATTTTTACTGAGATGAATAAGTAATGTCCATCATGGTCTCTTTTAATTGATTTTAGTTTGAAGTCTACTTTGTTTAATATTAGGATGCCAACCCCTGCTTGTTTCTTAGGGCCATTGGATTGAAAAATCTTTCCCAAAAAAAGAGAAAAATTTTTCCCAAGCCTTTATTCTGAATATGTATCTGTCTTTGAAGTTGAGGTATGTTTCTTATATGCAGGAGAAAGTTGGTTTTTGTTTTTGTATCTATTGTGTTAGTGTGTGTCTTTTATAGGTGTATTGAGTTCATTGATATTAAGGGATATTATTGCCCACTGACCGTTATCCCCTGTAATTTTTGGTGGTAGCTTGTGTGCATTTTCTTTCTTTGGGCTTTTCTTTTGTGGGATTATGGATTGTTTGTGGTTTCATGGGTGTATCTGGGCTCCTTAGGTTACAGTTTTTCTAATAGTCCTTTCTATAGTTCTGGATTTAGGGATAGATATGGTTTCAATCTGTCTTTGTCATGAACTATCTTGCTTACTCCATCTATTTTAATTGATAGTTTTCTAGGTATAGTAGTCTGGGTTGGCAGCCTTGCTCTTTTATTGTTTTTATAACTTCTGACCAGGACATTCTTGCTTTCATTATTTCCATTGAATAGTTTGGTGTTATTTTGATGGATCTGCCTTTATAAGTAAGTTGTCCATTTTCCTTTGCAGCTCTCAATAATTTTTCTTTGTTCTATATGTTTTGTGGCTTAATTATTATGTGTCCAGCAGACATTTTAGAGGTCTAATATATTTGGTGTCCTGTAACCTCCTTGTATCTTTATAGACATTTCTCTTTTTAGGTTGGGAAAGTTTTCTTGTAGGATTTTATTGAATACATTATCTATGACTTTGAGCTGGTATTCTTCTTTTTCTATTTCTATTATTCTCAGGTTTGGCCTTTTCATGGTGCCCCAAATTTCCTGAATGTTTTGTGTTATGGTTTTCTTGGTGTTGGTGATTTCTTTGTCTGATGTACCTATTTCCACCACTGAGTCTTCCACTCCAGAGATTCTCTCTTCCATCTCTAGTAATCGCTTGATTATACTTGTATCTGTAGTTCCAGATGTTTCTTCTGGGTTTCTATTTCCACCTTTGCCCCATATTGTGCCTTCTTTATTGTTTCTATTTCAATTTCTAGTTCCTGCAATATTTCTTTCATATGTTGGTTTAATCTTTCTTGGTTTTCCTTGTTTTCTTTCAAGGATTTGTTCATCTCTTCCAATTTTTTATTTGTATTTTCTTACATTTCTTTAAGGGAATTTTTTATATCCTATTTTAAGGCTTCTATACTCTTTATAAAAGTGTTTTTAATGTTGTTTCCTTCTGTTTCTTATTTATTGCTCTATTCGTGTGTTGGTATTGTAAAGCCACCACCACTTCTTCTGGTGGTACCTTGTTCTTTATATTGTTATATGTATTCTTGAACTGGCACCTGCCCATTGCTTTCTTGGTTCCCTCTTAGTCAGGTCTTAGTCTGATCTTAGTTAGCTGTGGTTACAGGGATTTTGTGTGTCCTGTCTTGTCTGAACACGGTGACTAGTAGATTTCTTACGCTGTTCAGACCACAGGGTCACACGGTCTGGATAGATACCTGTCTCTCACTTTGCTCTGGGAACTGGGTTAAGCATTTCAGAGATATGCCCCTCACTGGGCTCTAGATGCAATTCAGGCAGTCTGAAGAGATGTTTGTCTATGATGATGCAACTTGCACTGAAGGCTGGGCCCTGCTGGCAGCTATATGTCCCCTGGGATTCCTGGGGAAGGATTCTCCAGTCTCTCACTTTCTCAAGACACAGATCACATGGTCTAGCTGATCTTCAATTTATATTAAGCAATTGTATCAGGAAATTTGTAGACTAATTTCAAATCTCTTTGAATGCAAAGCATGATATTCATTGTAAAACTCATATTGTGAGTTATGTCAATCAACACTTAAAATGCCATTTTCTCACTTTTAAAATTACTTTAAAGTTTTGAACATCTGGACTTGAGAAAGCAGTTGTCATTAATAAAATATAATTATAAACAATTGAATCAATGAATCAAATATTAACTTAATTATAAATAAATAAATACATTAGTAAATAAATGTAATTTTATATGCAATAACTGATGCTATCATCAGAAAGTATATAGAATTATGGACCCCTATTTTTTGTCTTTCAGTTATTCATAAACATTTTTATGTATCAAAAGATTTGGTTTCACTTTAAGACAATACTGAAGGTGCTGGAGAGCACTGGCTGCTATTCAGAATATCAATTTTCTTTTTTTTTTCTTTTTAAAAATTTATTTTATTGTAGTAAAGACAATCTTTTTAGCCAATTAATAAGCATAAATTGCATTGATCTAAGTACATGATAATGCACCACATAGCTACAGCTTATATATCTTTCTTAAGTGACATTGTATTAGTAACTCCTCATACCAACACAGTCCTTACCTATGATACCATTGTTCATCTCATTATTATTATTATTATTATTATTATTATTATTATTAACAAAGAAGTCACATTTTCCTACCTTCTATATCCTTATTCAAGGTCCCTTCTCCCTCCCACCACATCAGGTCATTCTTCTCCACAAATCCACATCCCATCCCTGGGCAGGCTGCAGGCAGTCCCATGGTCCCACTGACCCAATATTGCTTAGTTCAATCTCCACTCCTGGCAGATGCAGTTTTCTCCCTCCTCCCTCAAGAGAATCAATTTTCAGTAACCACATGCTGACTCAAAACCAACTAATGCCAGTACGAAGGGATCTGGTGCCCTCTGCTGGCCTTCATGGATACCACATCCATGCACGTTATACTTATGCATAAATGTAGGCTAAACATTAAAAACCATTTTTATTAAAAACTTTTGAATCCAGGTGTGGTGGCATAGGCATTTTAATTCCAGGCTTGGGAAGTATACTCAAGTGGATCTCTGAAATTTGAGGCCATCCTAGTCTACAGGATAGCCAGACATGTTACACTAAGAAGAAACCCTGTCTTTAGGAGAGGTTGACGTATTAAAGCTAAACCAAACATTGGTTTAAAATATCCAGTGTCAGAGATTAAAATTTATAGAGGTTCTCATGAGGACTCAGACTGATTACCAGCTCTAAGATTTGTCTCTAAAAGTAGATGTTGGCAGGCACAAAGACAGTGCCAGTGCTCCTTCCTTGGCTCTGTTGATAACTTCACTGCTTTATAGAATTTCTTAGTTGGTTATCTTTCTCTCTGAGAGTGGCCTTAGCATAAGGATAATTTTAACAGTAGATTCACATGCATTATAGCAAAAAGGTGAAGGATGGACCACATACATCTAACAGAAGGAATGCATGGCATCAATGTGGACTCTACTGAATTGAGACATGACTTCTCTTATCATTCTTGCCCAGGTATCACTTATTTTCTAATGTGCAAGATTTATTAACCTCTGAAGTATGAGCTATTCTTCAAGATGACACTATCATGTGCTGTGGGGGTGATTTGTTGCCTGCAAAAGCTCAGTGATACAGAGACCTGAAATTTAAAGACCTGCTTGTGAAAGAGCCAGAATTCAGACTCAAGTCAATCCCTTTGAATAACATTGAGACAGCCTCAAGAAAAGATCTGATAAAGCTGTTGCACACACTTTATCCAGGACAAGTAAAGAACATGGTATCAAGACCATTTCCCCAGTCAGTTGGGAAGATCTTTGGACCATGACTCAAGAAATGAAGAAAGGTAAGTGAGCATGAAAAGAGAGGGAACACATAGGGAAAGTCAGCTCATGGGAGCTAGTTTTATATTTTAGTTTATATCCTCTCATAAAATACATCCTGAGCACTGTTTCCCATCCCTCCATTTTTTTCAGTTCTCCTCACCTCCCTTACCCCTAGATCCATTGCTTCTCCATTTCCCTTCAGAAAAGAGGAGGAATATTTTATCCTCCCTGGGATTTCAACTGAACAAGGCACAATAAGATGGAATAAGGCTAGGTTATTGTATCATTTCGTTTTCTGTTGCTGTGGCAAAACAACATGAACAAAAGCAACTTGTGGAATAAAAGATAATTTTATATCATGAGTCCAAAAAGATGAAAAGCATCATGGAGAGGACATGATAACACACAGGCATGGGGATGCAACCAGGAAGCTCAGGTCACATCAAGCATGGAGCAAAGAAAGAGAACTAGAAGTAAGGTGGGGCCATAAATTCTCAGTGCCTGCCCCAAGCAACATCCTTCTCCAGCAAAGGCATACTTCTTAAGCATTCTGAAACTTGACCACCAGCTAGAGAACAACTCTTTAAACATAGCAGCCTAGGGGAACATTTCTTATCCAAATCATCACAACTATACATTTTAGCTCCTCCTAGTGCTTCAGAGGTTGAGGCAAATGGAAAAGTTCAAAGTTGAAGACTAGCCTTGACCACATAGTTAGTTGTCAGTGGTCATTCTAGGCTATACAAGACCCTGTCTCTAAAAATTAGTGTGGTATAGGAAGATCTGATTGATTGATTGATTGATTGATTGATTGATTGATTGATTGGGGTTAGTTGAGCCTAATCATTCATCATCTCTAGTGCAACAAGAAGAAAATACTATATGAGGTGAAGAGAAATGGATACTTATTACAAAGATAGAGTAAGTGACTCTCCTTTTCTTTTTTCTCAGGACCCATGGCCACCCTGATCATCTATATTATTTATTAGACATGTATTTAATAAAAACAGTGATTCATTCTCAGGAGTAGCCTATTTCTAACTGTATTTTATTCTGATTTCATCAAATTTAGATATACATACAAAGCAGTTATGAAGACTACATTTAGCCACGTATGGTACTTAGAGAACTTCATTTATATTGATGATACAACCTACCAAATGAGTGTAGACGATAAATACAGCACATTGCAAAGAATATTTAGTCCCAGGTAAGAGCCGGTCACTGCAGTAGTGCTGAGTTGTAAAGTAGAAGGAAAAACTACTTCCTTAAGGACAGCAATGTTGGATTGGGCATCAGGACACTTATGGAAAAACAGATTTCAGTATGTTCATTCTTCTCTCTCATTTCATATAATAATAGCACAGAGTTAAGCTTAGCTCAGCTTATGTTAAGTAAGTTGTCTGAGTCTTCAGAATTTCTGAATGATATTCTATCTGATCCAAAGAGAATCTTGTTTATCCTAGAGGGATTTGATTACCTGAAATTTGACATGGAACTCAGGACAAACTAGTGCAATGGCTGTTGGAAGACACTGCCAACACTAATTGTCTTGAGCAGTTTGCTACAGAAAGTAATGCTCCCAGAATCCTCCCTGCTTCTTGAATTGGGAAACCCAAGTATACGAAAAATCTATCCCTTGTTGTAGTATCCAAGGGAGATAACTATTGGAAAATTCAATGATAATTTTAAAACGCTTTATTGTATAAACTTCTTCTGTTTTCACAAAGGCTTTAAAGTCTTTTATTATTTGAAAACCAACTGATGATTATTCACTTTATGCAAAAGTCCTTATGTATGCTGGATGCTCTCTAGTACTTTAAAGAGGCAGTGTGCTTGGGGAGAGAAAATGAATGTAGTTGGTGAATCAGATTTGACTCTCTACACAAGCTTTATGGTGAGCTCTTTTAGATCAGTGTATGCCAACTATCCATGTTTTCAGAACAGAGCCAAATTAAAGACCTTGTGTGTCTTGGTTGTAATGCCAATGTGGAAAAAGGTATTTGTGTTTATTTCTCAGTATCTCAGGAAGAATGGGATATCAGAGTCTGAGGAAGCAGTGTGGCTGAGATTCAATTTTCTCCATAAACAATTTGATAGCTTTTTGTTTTACCATCCTGCACTACAGTCTTGTTTTGCTGCCCTGATCTATTTTCTCATACAAGATAAAGACACATGTCATCCCATCATTGAAAGCCTACCCAAACTTCTATGAGAAGTTTATGCTCATGGACAAATACAATGGCTCCTGACAGGAATATTTATATTTGGAATTGCCATTGAAAAATTTGCCAACATACTTCAAACACACTTTGGTCTTATACCATGCGAAGAGATTAAAAAGGAGATCCTCAAATGCTTTAGAAGTTTGAGTCAAGGAGAGGGTGGTGAGAAACTGGTGAATCCCCCATAATTTGTTCAAAAGCCTACTTGAGAACCAGGAGGAGAGTTTTGTAACACAAGTGATGGATCTATTTGAAGAAATGACTGTTAATATTAGGGATGTTGATGCATTGACAGTGGCTACATATGGTCTCCTGAAATCTCAAAACTTAAAGAAACTTCGTCTGCATATACAACACAAAGTTTTTTCAAAATTTATTAGTCTAGAAGACAATCACTTAGAAGCCATTAAACAGATTAAAAGATAACTAAGTACTAAAGCTTGTTTTAGTTTTTTCAATTTTGGCATAGTGTCCAGTGCATTATTTTATGTCTTCTCGTGTGCACACTGTAGTCATATGAATTCATAAAGAAGTGAGAGGAAGATTTGGGTTATCTTACTCTATTGTCCTTTGTCTCAATTCCTTAAGACAGACTTTCACTAACCTAGAAGCTCACCAAAATGACTAAGCTAACTGGTCAGCAAGATACCAGTATCTACCTGCTTCTCCCTTCTAAAGATGGGGCAACAGCCTCATGCAGCCATGCCCAGGATCTTGTGACAGTTCTGTGGATCTGAATTCAGGTCCTCATACTTGCAGAGCCTACACTCCTAACCACAATCACTCTCTCCAGTATGGGTCTTTCATAGGTAATTCTACATCAGTACTTGAGTGTTAAGTGGAATAGTCAAGAGGGCTATCTGTTGAATCTTGTCACTGCCATTTCAAGCTATTTGACCCTAAACAACAGGTCTTGAATTCCTCTGCTTACAAAAAGAACAAGTTTGTCCCAGGGCCAGTTGTGAGGTGGAAGTGAGAGCAAGATTTTTACAGTGTCTGCCTCTGTTCCTCATCCATAATGTGTTAAGTAGCCTGGAGACTATACTGGAGATGATTCTGGGAACTCATGTCTGGTTTAAGGCTGTGCTCTAGTTGACTTACCTTTCCTTATAACTCATACTTGATCTCTCAAATGTATGCTATGGTAATATGTTACATATTTAATAAAATGTGTAAATACCACCACATTTAATAAAATTGGGCTGCAGTATAAGATGACAGAGCCATTCCTCTAGCCTTTAGGTTTGTTGTTATTGTTGTTTTTGTTTAGTGTTTCATGGCAGAGTTTTATGTGTAACAGTCCTGGGTGTATTGGAACATGCTCTGTACCAGGAAGGGCTCAAACTTACAGATTTTTTTGCTTCTGCTTCCCTGGCAAATTTTATTCAGTATTTAATATATTATCACAGTATACCATTTTATAGTGATATTATTGGACATAGATTGCTAATCACATGTTCATAGGTTTTCTGGTTAATGCCCGGATCCTCAATTCGATTCCATTGATCCACAAGTCTGTTTTTATGCCAGTGCCAGACTGTTTTTATTACTGTAGCTCTATAGCCTAACTTGAAGTCAGGGATGGTGATACCTCCTGAGGTTCTTTTGTAGAGTAAAATTGTTTTGGCCAACTTGGATTTCCTGTCATCCAGATAAAATTGAGCATTGTTTTTCAAGGTCTGAAAAATATTGTGTTGGGATTTTGATAGGCAGTGCATTGAATCTGTAGATTGCTTTTGGTAAAATAGCCATTTTTACTATGTTGATCCTACCTATCCAGGAACATGGGAGAGCTTTCCATTTTCTGATATCCTCTTCAATTTCTTTCGTTAGTTATTTAAAATTTTTGTCAAATAGGTGTGTTATTTCTATGGTTATAGTTACTCCAAGGTATTTAATACTATTTGCAGCTATTATGAAGGGTAATGCTTTTCTTATTTCTCTTTCAGCTCTTCTATCTTTAGTGTATAGAAGGGCTACTGATTTCTTTGAGTTAATCTTGTATCCTGCTACATTGGTGAAAGTGTTTATCAGTATAGCAGTTTCTTGGAAGATTTTGTGGGTCACTTATGTATACAATCACATCATCTGCAAATAGAGATAGTATAACTTCTTCTTTTCCAATTTGTATCCCCTTAATCTCCTTTCGTTCTTCTATTGCTTTAGCTAAAAATTTTAGATCTATATTGAATAGATAAGGGGAGAGAGGACATCCTTGTCTAGTTCCTGATTTTAGTAGTATTGCCTTGAGTTTTTCTCCATTAAGTTTGATGATGGCTGTTGGCTTCTTGTAAATCTTCTTTATTATACTTAGGTATTCTCCCTGCATTCCTGATCTCTCCAGGGGTTTTAACCATAAGGGAGTGTTGGATTTTGTCAAAGGCTTTTTCAGCATCGAAGGATACGATCATGTGGTTTTGTTCCTTTAGTTTGTTTATATGATTGATAACATTTACAGTTTTTGGTACGTTAAACCAGCCCTGCATTTCTGAGATGAAGCCTACTTGGTCATGGTGGATGATATTTTTTATACATTGTTGTATAGGGTTTGCCAAAATTTTGTTGAGAATTTTAGCATCAATATTCATGAGGGAGATTGGTCTGTAGTTCTCCTTCTTTGTTGTGTCTTTGAGTGCCTTGGGTATTAGGGTAATTGTTGCCTCATAAAAGGAATTTGACAATATTCCTTGAGATTCTACTGTGTCAAATAGTTTGAGGAGTAATGGTAGTAATTCTTCTTTGAATGTCTGGTAGAATTCGGCACTGAAACCACCTAGACCAGTGCTTTAATTTTTGGGGAGGCTTTTAATGACAGCTTCAATTTTCTTAAGGGTTATAGGCCTGTTTAGGTAATTAATCTGATCTTCATTTAATTTTGGTAGATGGTACCTGTCCAGAAAACTGTCCATTTCTTCTAGGTTTTCCATTTTTGTGGAATACAGATTTTCAAAGTATGATCTGATAATTCTCTTTATTTTCTGAGGGCCTGGTATTATGTCCCCCTTTACATTTCTGATTTTTTGATTTGAACACTGTTTTTTGGTTAGTTTGGATAAGAGATAATCTATTTTGTTGAGTTTCTCAAAGAACCAACTCTTTGATTCTTTGATTCATTGTATTGTTCTTTTTGTTTCAATTGTATTGATTTTAGCTCTCAGTTTGATTATTTCCTGCCATCTACTCCTTCTAGGTGAGTTTGCTTCTAATTGTTTTAAGGCTTTCAGCTGAGCTGTTGGTCTGTAGTGTGGGATTTCTCTAGGTTTTTCATATAGGCATCTAGTGCTGTGAATTTTCCTTTTAAGACTGCTTTCATTGTATCCCATAAGTTGGGGTATGTTGTAGATTCATTTTTCTTAAATTCTAGGAAGACTTTAATTTCCTTCTTAATTTCTTCCTTGACCCAGAGATGGTTTAGCTGAGTGATGTTTAGTTTCCATGAGTTGGTAGGATTTCTTTGATCTTTGATGTTGTTGAACTCTAACTTTAGGTCCGATATGTTACAAGGGATTATTTTCATTCTTTTGTGTCTATTGATATTTGCTTTATGCCCAATTATGTGGTCAATTTTGGAGGAAGTTCCACATGGTGCTGAGAAATATGTATATTCCTTTGCATTTGGGTGGAAGCTTCTGTAGATATCTATTAAATTCTTTTTCATCATAACCTCTGATAGACTCCTTATGTCTCTGTTGAGTCACTGTCTGGTTGACCTATCCAAGGTGAAAGTGGGGTACTGAAGTCTCTCACTATGTGGGTGTGAGAACTGATGTGGGATTTGAGCTTTAGCAGTGTTTCTTTAACATAGATAGTTGACCTTATATTAGGGGCATAAATGTTCAAGATTGAAAATTCCTCTTGACAATTTTTTTCTGCTACAAATAAGTAAAGTCCATTTTGATCCCCTTTCATTGATTTTAGTTTAAAGTCTACTTTGTTAGATATTAGGATGGCAACCCCAGCTTGTTTCTTTGGGGTATTTGATTAGAAAATCTTCTCTCAACCCTTTACTCTGAGACTGTGTCTGTCTTTGTGATTGAGGTGTGTTTCTTGTATGCAGAAGGATGGCTTCTGTTGTTGTATCCATCTTGTTAGTATGTGTATTTTTATAGGTGAACTGACTCAATTGACATTAAGGGATATTAGTGACCACTGACTGATGTTTCATGTTATTTTTGGTGGTATCTTGCATGTATTTCCTTTCTTTGGGCTTTTCTTCTCTATAGATTGTTTGTGGTTTCATGGGTGTGTCTGGGTTTTTTAGGGTGGAGCTTTCTCTCTAGTGCTTTTTGTAGTGCTGGATTTGTAGATAGGTATTGTTTTGATCTGTCTTTGTTGTGCAATATCTCGCTTTCTACATCTCTGGTAATTGATACTTTTGCTGGGTATAGTAGTCTAGGTTGACAGCCCTGCTTTTTTAGTGTCTTCATAACTTCTGACCAGGAACTTCTTGCTTTCATTATTGCCAATGGATAGTCTTGTGTTATTGTGATGGGTCTACCTTTATAGGTAAGTTGTCCCTTTTCCATTGCAGCCCTCAACATTTTTTCTTTGTTCTGTATGATTTGTTGCTTACTTATTATGTGGTGAGCAGACTTTTGGTGAAGTTTAATCTACTTGGTGTTCTGTAAACTTTTTGTATCTTTATAGGCATTTCCTTCTTTAGGTTGGGAAAGTTTTCTTCTAGGATTTTATTGAATACATTATCTGTGCCTTTGAGTTGGTATTCTTGTTTTTCTTATTCTCAGGTTTGGCCTTTTCATGGTGTCCCAAATTTCTTGAATGTTTTGTGTTATACCTTTTTTGGATTTAGTGTTTTCTTTGAGTGATTTATATTTCCACCATTGAGTCTTCCAATCCAGAGATTCTATCTTCCATCTCTTGGACTCTGTTGATTATGTTTATATCTGTAGTTCCAGATTGTTTCTTCAGAGTTTCTATTTTCTCCTTTGCCTCATTTTTGTGCCTTCTTTCTTGTTTCTATTTCAAGTTTTAGTTCCTGGAATATTTCTTTTATTCGTTTGTTTTCTCTTTCTTGGTTTTCTTTGTTTTCTTTCAAGGATTTGTTCATCTCTTCCAATTTTTTATTTGTATTTTCTTTTATTTTCTTAAGGAAATTTTTATATTCTCTTTTAAGGCTTCTATACTCTTCATAAAAGTGTTTTTAATGTTGTTTCCTTCTGTTTCTTATTCATTGCTCTATTCAGGTCTTGGTGTTGTAGAGCCACCACCACATCTTCTGGTGGTACCTTGTTCTTTATATTGTTATATGTATTCTTGCACTGGCACCTGCCCATTGCTTCCTTGGTTCTCTCTTAGTCAGGTCTTAGTCTGATCTTAGTCAGTTGTGGTTAGAGGGTTTTTGTGTGTCCTAACTGGTCTGAACATGGTGACTACTAGATTTCTTACCCTGGTCAGGCCTCAGGGACACATGGTCTGGAGAGATGCCTGTCTCTCACTTTGCTCTGGGTACTGGGTTGAGAAGTTCAATGAGACACCACTCACTGCTCTCTGAACACAAGTCATGTGGTCTGAAGAGATGTTTGTCTATGATGATGCAACTTTTCTTACAGGCAGGTCTGGTCATCAGCTATGCATCCCTAGGGATTGCTGGGAAAGAATTTTCTAGCCTCTCACTTCTGGACACAGGTAGCTAAATCCAAACAGATGTCCGTCCATCTATGATGATGTAACTTGCCTTGAAGGCAGGTTCTGGTCATCAGCTATATGTCCGCTGGGATTGGTGGGGAAGGATTCTCCAGCCTCTCATTCCCTCTGGACACAGGTCATGCATTCTGGAGAGATGTGTGTCTTGGGTCCGGCCATCAGCTATATATCCAGTGGAATAGCTGGATAATGATTATACAGCCTCTCATTCCCTTTGGACACAGGTCACTATGTCCCAACAGATATCTGTCCATCTATAATCAGTTATTCCCATTTTTATCTAATCACATTTGTTTTATGACTGAGTATGTGGTCAGTTTTAGAGAAAGTTCCATGAGGTACTGAGAAGAAGGTATATGTCATGGAAGATCTTGTATACTCCAAATACTCTTTGGTATTTGGTTGGAAAGTTCTAGATATATCTGTTAAGTCTATTTGAGTAAAAATATATTAGCTCCCTTATTTCTCTGTTCAGTTTCTGTCTGGGAGACCTACCAATTGGTGAGAGTGAGGCTTCAAATCTCCCACTATTATTGTATGGATTTGATGTAAGGTTTAATCTATAATGGTGTTTTCTATATGTATATGGATGCCCTTGTATTGGAGGCATAAATGTTTAGGATTGAGACTTTTTTCTGGATTGATTTTTCCTGAGATAAGTAATGTCAATCCTGATCTCTTTTGATTGAATTTAGTTAGAAGTCTAATTTGTTGGGCATTAGGATAGCTACACTAGCTTGTTTCTTGAGCCCATTTGGTTAGGAAGTCTTTTTCCAACCCTTTTCTCTGAGGCAATGTCTGTCTTTGAAGTTGAGGAGAGTTTCTTGTATGCAGCAGAAGGGTGTATCTGGTTTTTTTATCCATTATGTTTGCCTGTGTCTTTAGGTGAAATAAGTTCATTGATATTAAGGAATATTGATGACCAATAATTGTTAGTTCATGTTATTTTGGTGGTAGTGTGTGTATCTTTCCCTTTTTGCAGTTTGTGTCTGTGGAGTTATGTATTGCTAATGACCTAGTTTTCTTAGGTTAGAGTTGTTCTTCTGGTGCTTTCAGTAGGGCTGAATTTGTGGATAGATGTTATTTAAACCTAGTTTTGTCATGTTGTTCAAACCAGGTTTTGTCATGGATTATCTTGTATACTCCATCTGTGGTGATTGATAGTTTTGCTGATTATAGTACTCTGGGCTGGCATCTGTGGTCTCTTAGTGTCCTTATAACATCTGTCCTGGATTTTCTAGCTTTCATAGTTTCCATTGACAAGTTGGGTATTATTCTGAGGAGTCTGCCTTTATAAGTTACTTTTACTTTTTCCTTTTTAGTTCTTAAAATTCTTTATTCTGTATATTTAGTATTTTGATCATTATGTGATAAGCAGACTGGGGGGTTCTCGTTTATTTGGTATTCTACAAGCTTCTTATATGTTAAATTGGGAAAGCTTTTTTATGGTTTTGTTGAATATATTTTCTATGTCTTTGAGCTTGTTTCTTCTCCCTCTTCTATTCCTATTATTCTTAGGTTTGTTCTTTTCAAGGTGTCCCAGATTTCCTGGATGTTTTATGTTATGGTTTTTAACTTTACATCTTTGACTAAGAAATCTATTTCCTGTGTTGTATCTTCCACACCAAGATTGTCTCTTCCATCTCTTGTATTCTATTAGTCATGCTTTCATCTGTAGTTCCCATTTGTTTACTCAGAGGTTATACTTACAGCATTCCCTTGATTTGTGTCTTCTTTATTGCTTCTATTTCAGTTCTTTTTTTTCTTAGATTGATTCTGTCTCCTGTTTTATTGTTTTTCTTGGCTCTCAAGTCTCTAAGAGATTTACTGTTTTCTTCCAATTTTATGCTTGTCTTTTCTACTATTTTTTAATGGGAGTTTTTCATTTATTCTCTGCTTTCCTCTTTAAAGGCTGCTGCCATCTTTATAATGTTTCTTTTAAGTTCATTTTCCTTGGCTTATTCTACATTCTATATGTTCATGCCTTGCTATTGTAGAACCACTTGGCTCTATGGTGTCATATTTTCATGTTGTTGAATGATATTTTGCACTGGCATCTACTCAGCTCTTGGACTAAAAGGTGCAAGTGCTGCCTGTGTTTTAGCTAGCTGTTTTGGTTCTACTAGTTGCTCTTAGTGCAATTGTAGCTCATGGAGACCTCACAGGCAGTGGATTCTGTGTCTCAGGGAGCAATTGAGATTTGCACCTAGAGCTCTTCTGAAGGAACTCTCCAGAGTCTCAAGCCATGCTTCTTTATCATACTTTCTATTTAATTGTATTCATTTGCCACTTTATAGGTGTAGGTAATATGTTCTAGTTACTGTTACTTTATACTTAGTTCTGTTCCCCTCTCACTCAATTAAAACAAATCCTTCTTTATGCATTTTTTTAAAAAAATATATCTTTATGCTTTGAAAGCTATTGAAGTTAACTAGGGCTATCAGTGTGTGAATGGGTTTGGAACTGTGCATTAGACCCCAGTGGACTGACTTTGAGAACAAAGCTGGAGATGACTACTCCTTCCCCAGAATCCACCAATAGTCACTATGTTAGCAGGGAGTAGTAGAGCTGTGTGAGGTTCTCCCAAGTTGATGATAAAATGGTAACAAGTCTTGTGCTCTGTGGACACTGTAGGTATTCATAGCTCTATAGCTCTTATGTAATTAAGACTACAATGTCTATACTATGAGCAGAATATATTTTGTAGATCACAATACTCATTCTCTCTCTCTCCTTTTTTTTCTTAAAGATTTATTTTTATTTAATGTGTATGAATGTTTTGCTTGCATTTATGTGCATGTACCATGTGTACCCCTTTGAGGAAATTGGGAGTGATCTGCCTATTTTAGAAATGTCCTCGATTGAATTGAGACACCAGAGAATAATGGTGTGTTATATCGTTGCAGAAATGCAATCATACAGTGGAGCCTTTTGTGCAGAGTTTTTTAGAACTTACAAGTGCTGATCTGGACAGTTGTACTTTTGATGATAACATCATTAAGCTTCTCTGTAACTCAATGTCTCAATATCCTTGGTTGAGGCTATGTTTTAGCTGCAATGCTTGTTGTAAGTTTGATAGTCACTCATTACATTCTCTCTCTTCCTTGAGAAGACCAATGCACAAATAAATGAAGAACTAAAGTTCAAAGTAGCAAAACAATAGTACCAAAAGTCACATAATTGAAGTTTTTCTATGTCTCAAACACACATACACACAAATAGACCTTATTAATAGGTGGTTTCTAAATGAGTATACATCTAGGATGTTTGTGTTTATATGTATACATGTACACAGCAATTGAAAATTTAGTTCTAGAGAGTAGAATAAATGTTGATTAAAATAGAGTTTTAAAAGATATGTTGACTGCGTATGTGTGTATGCATCTGAATTGGGTCCTCTGACGTCAGGGATGTAATAAATCATGAACTGTCTTACATGGATACTGAGAAATGAACTCCAGACTCCTACAACAGCAGTATGTGATCATAACCACTGAGCCACTTTTCCTGCCCAGTGTTAATTTCTTAGTCATCAAACTGACATGTATTTGTTATCATGAGAAAACAAGACCAGTTACAAGTTTGGTTGCATTTTCCCAAATTAAAAAAAAATACAAAAGCAGAAAAAGTCATATATAGTCTTTTAGAATTCATAACTCCATTATATAACTATTGTAGATAGTGATGCCTTAAAAAGCCAGGCAGTGGTGGTCCATGCCTTTAATCCCAAGGCTCAGGTTACAGGGGCAGATATACCTCTGAGTCTGAGGCTAACCTTCTCTAAGAGTTGGTTTACAGACACTGAGGGTCTACAAAGAAACCCTGTCTCAAACAAAATTAAAAGCATTAGTAATTAAGGAGAAATGTGCCCTTCTTTTGGGACACATAGCAAGAACCATTAATACAATATCTCAGTTAAAAGGTGTTACTCTGGTTTGCTTTCTGCTGCTGTGAGCAAGGGGAACACTCTTCCATTTTTGGTAGGAGTGTAAGCTTGTTCAGCCACTTTGGAATGCAGTATGATGGTTTCTCAGAAAATTGAGAATCAATCTTCCCAAGGACCCAGCAATATCACTTCTGGATGTATACCCTAAAGATGCACAGTCACACTCCAAAGGCATTAGCTCAACTATGTTCATAGCCCAGACCCTTGCCTACATCTATGTGGGCTTTGGTAGAAACACAGGCTATGGACATTAACATAGATCCCAAATGTAATTAGAACAAGAACCCAGACTTGTCTCTAGGTTGCAGCCTGAGCATGGATGTCACTATGGCAGTGGGTGGCAGTGCAGGAGATCAGCATGGACCCAGCAGGAACATGGCTCCAGATGGAGGCTCAGCTAACAGGAATTTCATTGCTTTTAACGTAACTAGGAGCCTTGATATCAACACAGATCCTGGCTGCAACAGGGCTATGGACCAAGACATTACCCTCAGCTACAGCCTTGGCATAGATGTCACTATGTATCTGAGTGACAGAATAGCCTCTAAGGCACACATGACCCAAGTGGGGTCATATTGCTTTGACATCAACATAGTCATGGGTGGTGGCTCAATCTGCATGTGGCTGCAGGGCCCTTAGTGCTAACAAGAGACTAGGATATCAATCAGACCTCCATAGTCATGTTAGGGCCATGGACAGCACATGGACCTTTGCAGCAGACCAGCAAGGACATCATCTTGTCCCCAGGTGTCATGCTTGCTATGGATTTCTTTCATACACCCATAGGAAAATTTTTTCATTTTCTGAGAGGTTTTACAGAAATTCTCTTGTTTCTCATTTACCTGGTGTACATGATCATTTAATGAAATGTGTGTACAGAGAAGAATATTTTAAGGATAGCTAAATATATGACCACAAGGATACAGTATGGATACTTTTTCCTGTCATGATATGGGTATCTAACAAGTGAGAAATTTCATCCACATCCAAAGCCCTTTGTACTCCTGGCTAGCTGAAAACTCGCTATGTAGCCTAAGCTGAGTAGAAAAGAGTTCTAGTGATACAGGAGATTATGGGGCTTTAACCAAGGAAATTAAGAGTGAAGAATTAGAAATATTTTTATTGATAAAAATGCAGTCATTTCACTCAATAGGGGAATAAAGGGATCAGTTAATGTAAATAGTGAATAACCTTAACAAAATACCAAAGCACTAGTAACAATAAAAGAAAGAATAAATAAATAACAAAACCTTAAATATAATAAAGATAACCACCAAGATCAAAGCATGCAAAACTGAACAAAAAACTAAACAACCCCCCCAAAAAATCTGACCAGCGTGTTTTTGTGCATATTTAACAGCATAGATCTACAGTCTGTGGCTTGTCTTGGAAACAAGGTAGGAAGGCTGTCGTTGATTATAAAAAGCCTTTCCAAGCCAGTATAGTCATGCCTTTTTGGGCTTTAGAGATCAAGCCCTCAACGAACCTATGGTTGAGACAGGATTTTAGAGCATTTTTTTGTGGTCCAATGAGAAGCTTTTGATAAATTACCATCCAGTGCTGATCCTGTAATGTCTTGACCATTATTTCTGTCTATCAGTCAACATAGGCTTCTGTGCTTACTGGATACCCTGCAAATCAGTGGGCTGCCACTGAGTGACCAAGAGCATCAAAGACAACTCAGATGTCTTCTACAAATCTTTTCACAAGATCAGACACTACAGTGACTGGGATGTGAAACTGAAGAATACTCATGCAATTTACATATGGAGGAACAACTGTGTAACATGAGGGATGAGGGACTGTCACAGTGACTCTAGTGCAGTATCTTCAGCAACAGTTGTGGATGATGAGGGACTGTCACAGTGACTCTAGTGCAGTATCTTCAGCAACAGTTGTGGATGACATGCCATCAGCTTCATCCCTGGACTGGAGAATGAATTATGATGTTCTTGTGTATGGTCTCTCTGGACAGGCTGACATCAACACGGTCTTCCACGACATATTTTGTAGAACTTTGGTAGAACTAAGGACTCAGAAAAGCTGGCCAATACCCTCACCACTAAATTAACAAGGAAGTCTTGCTAACCAAATTTGTACCTACCATGTTGTTGCACATTCTCAAAAGTGCTACTTAAGTTGAAGGCCAGAGATCTCAGTAATTCTCAGGTGTGTCTGCATCTCAAGTTCATTTCTAATACTTTCCTTTCTTTAGGAATGAAAAGATCTATGGATCTGATTGGTTTTGCATCACCTGGAGGTCTGCTGGTATTTGCCTCACTGGTGAGATCACAGCTATACTGGATAATCTTCTTCTGAGGAGGCCTTGATCTGATTGATCCAAGGGTGGAGAATTTTATGGGTCCAAGGTTTCTGGGACTTCTTTGGCCTCCTCAGTTCTCTCAAGAGCTGCTGCGTGAGAAGGATAGGCAATCAGACCCACAAAAGCTTGCATGGGCAATAGGCTAGACAAAATCAGAGCCTATTCACACCAAAGGGGCCAAGGTCAAGAGTTTCATCGCCTCAGGTTTGGGTTACAATGATGTACACTTGCCTGTGAGACTTAGTGTTCCTGCTGCAGATGCTCTATCTGCAGGAGGCTCTCATCCTGTGCTGGGGCCTGTTCCATCTGGGACTCAAGATTTTCTGACCTAGAGGAGGAAGGCAGTTAGGAGATATGCCTGTTGGGGAACTTCCATGTCAGATTCTGAGCATATACTAGCTCTATGCAGCTGGTCAAACCAGCATTCTTCAAGGGAGTAGAGTCAGGGTGAACCTGGTTCAGGATTTTTCTCAGCTTTTCATATTTGCCAGAAGTTGAACTGAGAACAACACTATGCTAGGCAAGAAAGAACAGCACATATCTCCAATGTCTAGATACATTGTTAGGATAAAATAACAGTCTATCAGTGTCTGAGTAACAGCTCAGGAGAGATATGCATGTCCTTGATTAGATCTAGGTGAATGTGAGCAACCTGGGAAAATGAAGGTGCCCTCTAGTGGAGAGTACACAACTCTGCAGTGAGGACTCTGATTATTACTAAAGAACAAAAGCCTGCTTTGGCTAGACATCTCAAATGCTAAATTGTCTTATAACAAGAAAAATCTTTTCAGGAAACAGATGCAAATTGCAGAGAGCCTGTAGCCATCAGGAGTGTGCTGCATGCAAACCTGCCCAAAGGTTGGAACTTGTCTCTTAAAGGGATGTTCACACAGTCCTGCACAGGAACCCTTCTCCTGCCAGGTTTAGGATACCTAGGAAGATTCATGGCGACCCAAAGGGGACAGTGCACAATACTCTGAACCATTCTTTCACTGTCTTTGGCTGAGAGCTAATCAGATGGCAGAATCCCAAAAGTACAGAGCTTCCGGTACTGCTGTCCTATGTGGTTCTAACAACTTCTCCCAGTTTGAAATCTGACCTCATCTCAGAGACAGTGAAGTGATGCTGCAGCTTTTCTGCTGAGTCCCTTTCTTGGGTAACAGGTTCCTTCTTCTTCAGCATGTTCTTCAGTCTTTCATCCAGGTTTTCTTGCTCCTGTTCATTAGAAGATTGTGTTCTCAGTGGAGAGTTACACACTCACATGCATATACATATACTCTGAACACACAGAGATGTATGCACATGTACAAACACACAGTTATGCAGTAACAAGCTAAGTTTCCCAATTGATTTTAATATGAGGAGCAATCACCACTGATACTCTTGAGAAGAATGTAACTTTTGTTGGATAAGAGAAGACAGTGAGCATGAGAGACAGACAGCACAGTCACTGAATGGCTGTCCTGTAAACCTCATGTCCAGACAGGTGGACATCTGTGGTCTTGGCCAGGTAGACATGCCTGCTTAGGAGGTTCCCAGGCTGTGCAGTACACGAATGATCCCTAGCACAGGATCACTGGATGGTAGTGGATGCACACATTACTCTTGTTCTCTGCTTACCCATTGGTCCT
>PVIH01016454.1:28940-45652 GCA_004025045.1 Sigmodon hispidus
AGTGAGCTCAGGAAACTAGAAAATCTCCACAAACAGGAGTCAAAGTAACAATTTCTTCCTGTAAAACATTTCTGTCAAGGAAATGTTTGAGTGACCAAAGACTATCTACAAAGCAAGAATCAAATGGCTATATGTATAATTTTATGCTGATCACTATTTCATGGAAGGACTCAACCATATGGTACTTTGCCCCTCTTCAGCTGGATATGTTCTACTTTACATTACACTGAGAAGTGCTGCTAAAACCCCGATGTCACCTGATATCCCAGTGGACCCCCTGCTTCATGTACTGGAATCACTGGTTCACCTGGGGTTTGCAGTTCATCTTTCTGAAGACTTGTATGTGACTGCTCACTTCTTTATATCATTTTATACCACTGGCAATATCTGAGGGTCCTCATTTCTCCCAACCATCCATAAGGCTGATTTTAACTCAGATTGTCAACTTTGAAGAAAAGCAGTTTCTGAGTGTTATAGTAACCCACCATTATCATAAGTGAGTGCACTGAGATATCTCCATCCTCACATCACAGAATGGCTATGGGACTTCTGCTGGACAGAAATGCAGCTGGAATCACACTGCAGTCAGAATCTTTCAAGCAATAAAATCCAGGAAACATTCCAAAGCCAAGGTTGACTGTTTGAAGTCAAGGCAAATTGGGATAGAAAGTGGTAGCTGGCAATGTGGATGAGGATAAAACTGGATAGAGAGAAGTCACAGCCAGCTATGAACATTGCACATGTAGTCACCATTCACCCAGATTACAGAAGGAACACAATCCCTCAGTCAACTCTCCTACCTCTCAGACACCTTGGCTAGTCACTGTGGCCTCCTCCTAAACTTCAAGTACCACTTTCCTTTGGTTTGTTCCAAGAATTTTATTGAGAATAAATAATTTTGTCTCTACAAAGACATGAAAAACCACTTTGTTACTGTAGTTTTTCTGTCTGTTAATTCTATTGAGCTATGTGGACAGACAAAAAGGTGAGCAGGAGTAGACAATATTTAATTGATGTAAAGTGAGCAGGCACAGTACTTTCACAATAAAGTTGGTTTTCCATCAGAATTAAAGATGTTTCATGATCAAGTGACTATACATATATACAGACATACATATGCATTTATACATCTATAGGCACAAACATTTATTTGCAAATAGAAGCAACCACATTCATGAACACAAAATACTAGCAATTACACCAACACAGACTGAAAACTTGGGCACAATCACTTACACAAGGGAACATATGTACAAACATACACTAAAGAATTCAACTGTGAAAACAATACCCAGCATTCACACACACAAGATATGCATAAGACACACTCACACACACAAACAAACACATACACACTGTATATGAGAGAGAAATAGAGGTTTACACACAAACATATACACACAGATGCACAAATGCACACCACATGCAACATCCCTATCTTCCAGTGTCAGAGGCCATTACAAAGAGTGAGAAGAAAAGAATTAAGGACCAGAGGCAATGATGACTACAATGAAACAGTGTTATCTAAACATATAAGGGAAGTTGTACAAATCATCTCACAACAGTTATTGCAACACATATACACATGTATAAACTCAAGCGTGACAAAATATTCCAGCATAAAGAGAAGTTGGTATTAAATCCTATCTATGGCTGAAGATATAATGGCAATTGATAGTTGCTGGGAGGGGGACATTCAGAATATTTTTAGGATATGGCCCCTAGTGGTGTGTCTATACTCCAGAGGAAGGCTACAAAAGAGAAATACAATGTCAGCAAGGAGATGGGCTGTGAGATATCTGAAACCAATGAGACCAATTAGACATATCCTATGGTGTTAGGAAAGAAGTCTACTTTTTGTTTGTAAGATATCTGTATTGTTTGATTTTTGTTACAAAACACATTAATTTCTAAACTATAAAAGTGTATATAAACAGAAGGGAAAGCTACTACATCATCCTTTCTGAGCTAGTGAAGCTTGTTCTAGTTTTAGATGAGACAAAATAAGACAGAAGGTTCACCCTGGAGGACAGGAGATCCATAGAGTGCTGTCCAGCCAGAATAGGCAGCACAGAAAAGTTCAGTTTACTGGGAGGCCTGGACTCAAGGGAACATAAGACTGGTCTACAGAGGACAACACTGGTTTTCACTGTGTGTCCTCCAAATACATTCACCAATGAACACATTTGTACATGCCTGCATAGATCTCATGCCAACCACAGACATCAGAGAAAGCAAATACAATGAAGAGGATATCCCAGAGAATGAACAGTTGAACTTAGACTATGTACATCAGATGTTTCAACTGATACACACAACACTGCTATCCATACCTTAGAGATTAATAATTCCTAGGGGAGAATACAGCTTATCAAACTATATTGAAAATATTCTGTTGAAGCCTGAAATCTGTCACTCCAACCCAAAACCTTTTTTCCAGTCTGGAAGCTTATGATGGGAGAACAGTCCAGCATTATGCAAAGAAAACAAGACTGACAGGATGATGATCAGGCTTCTGTCATTGTGAACCAGGGCTCAAGGAAAGGGAAGAAAACACATTGAGATGCAGGAAAAAGGAGATGACATGCCATGCTAAAAGTTAACAATGAAAAACAATCACTTTGCATTGGTACTGGGCTCCAGTATTTGAAAGCTGCTTCATTCCTGTGACTTCTCCTAGCCTTTCCAAAGTAAATGAGCCATAGGACACTAACATCATCAATGATAGCTCTGTACTCTTCCCTGTGCATCTATCCTGAATAGCAGTCCTCCTAATGTCACATGTAGGTGTATAGTATGTGACTGAACAATCTCTCTGAATGTACTGAGACTTGTAGCAGAGCAGGAGGATTGTCTCTTGCCAACCATCAAGGTTCTTCCGAGGCTATCTCTACAGAAAAACTTGTGAATGATCACAGAAATAGAAATTTAATATTATATAGAAAATAACTAGTTGGGTGCAAGGATGGCTATGGTATGTCTATGTTTATGGATGGGCAGATGGGCAGCATGCCCCTGCTACCTAAGCCTACCTGATTCTCCTCAGCACAGGGGTCACAGATCTCCTCAGGTGTCTCCTTAAGGAACCTCTTCACATCCTCACAGGTCATTTGGAGGTCAGTCTTCTCATTCTTCAGCATTCTGTTCTTTAGTTTCAACACATGTGCTTTCCTCTTTAGTGTAGTTATTTCTTGTAGGACCTGGCAGTGGAAGTAACTGAACCAGCAGCAAAAATTAGTGAGTACCAGCCAGCTTCAATTTGGCATCCCTTCCTTCAAGTATCACCAGTACTGACAAGTCCCAGGTCTTGAGACTTCCCAGCAATATATCTCACAGTAAATAAGCCAGCATCACTCAAAGGCATGCCAATCCAGAGAATAACCACATTGCAGAAGGAGTCAATCTTCTTGAAAACCATGGCAACAAAATTTATCTTTTGCCCCCAAGATAGGATGCAGGTCCCCTTGTGATAAGTTGTTCATGGTATTGGGAAAGCATCAGCAGATAGAGGGCAAACACTCTGAAGGAGGTCAGAACTCCCAAACAGAGTGAATTCAGTTGAAGTTTTCCATCAAAATCAGCTTTGTAACGCCCCTGCAAGAGCCCAGAGGTCCTGTGCTGCCAGACATCCTTATTGTGGTTCAAACCACTTTACTATCTAAGGGTTCCTGGGGCTGACAGGGCAAAGATGGGGGGCCTTAGTGTTTTTCACACTTATGAAAATGGAATCCAAAAGCCACAAATCCAAGGCTTTTGAGAGGCTTATTGAGAGGCCAAGAGGTCATAACCAGATCCATCAAAAACAAAGAAAGGCAGAAAGAGTATCCCCCAAACTAAATCAGAAACTTACCTGAAATGTTCAATACTCTCAACTAGCACCTCGAACCTTTCGGAGGCCTCCCTTATCTTCATGGGTAATTGTAGGAGGTCAGACATCACTTGCTCATGCTCAATTTTTAGCATCTCCAGCTCAAAAGTCATCCTGTGTTAGAGTATGGCCCCAGAAAAAAAGACCCCATTAACACAGGCCTCAAGGGCCACATGAATGTGGCTGTCATGGACTGTCCCAGCATAATGGATGCCACAGCATGGCACCTATACATTGTTACATCCAGGTGCCTATTAAACTTCCTATCTATTTCCCAGACCAAAAGAGACAGGAGGTGGAGAGAGGGGGAGTTCAGGGCTGCATGATCTCTGGCAGTGTATGGAGAGCTGTAGAATAACTATCTACAATGTTCTCAGAAGCCTGTGTCACATACTGAGAACCACCAGAAACACATAATGACATCTCTTTTGTCTTCTGAATGGGAATTCTGAGTCCTGGGTGACTATTGCTACATCAAACTACACAATCAGTTTTTCTAGAGAGAAGGCCAAACTTCAGGATGGCTTTATGAATTCCACAGGAGATTCCAATGTCACACCAAGGTTGGCTCAGCTGTCAAGATGTATGCTGATCAAAGTGGGATTCCCTGGCCTCAGCAGTGCCCTCAACTTGAAACTGAAAATGTAAACTGCTTATGCCATGCCAGAGACTGGAGTCTCCTGTAAGTACAGGCACAGACATACACACAAACACACACACACACACACACACACACAATCATATATACATAAACCAAATGTCATCTGGATATCCAAGAAATGCTTGGAGGTGGCATTGTGTCACAGGGCACTGTCTAGAGAGGAGTAGTGTTGATCTCCAGGCTTTCCATTCACACATAATAATTAATGAATGGGACCATTCCCATATAGATGCTGCCTGACACACATGAGAATTGACAAATGGGACCAGGCCCCTCTAGATGCTGCCGGAACTTTCTGCACACAATCATCTTATGGTCATGTACAAAGACTTCCAAAAATCAAAGATCCTAGCATGTCCCATACACCAACACATGTCAAGGCCTCTTGAAATGCATGGTGAGAACTCACACACTAATTCCCTTATCTACAGACTCTGATTAAGGGAACAGGCTCTGATTTTCATTTGGATAAATTAAAATAGCTAGTGTCCCCATCCCATTCCTACCCAGGCTCTAAGTTCTCCATCTCAAATGCATTCACAAAAATTAGTTTAGACACCAGGACATCCTGGAGTTTCAGGTTCCTAATCCATAGAAAAGCTAGGCTTGATGCAGTGGTGTCAAGACATCAGCAGACTGGGAATAATGACTACCTGTTGTTCAAATCCTTGCCATTATAATTGGCCAGTTTCCCACGCAGCTCATTTCTCTCACAAGTCATATGATTTATCTGATCAGTGAGATTCTCCAACTTTTTCATCTCCTGCTCCAGTTCAGCATCGGTCCATGGTTGGGATGATTCCTCTCCAGTAGTCCCTGTAGATAGATAATGACAAAGAACCTTGTATACATGAGTGGTAAAAGGCCTCAAGAGTCTATGCTAAGTCCAATAGGGACCCAGGAAAAGAGAAAATGCTAGGGATTCAGTGAAACTTCCAAACAGCAGTGCAGATATCTTCAGCCTAGGGCTCCTAAGCTCTGTATCTATTCTCAACTACTTTAGATAAATATGTGCCTGACTAATTATTCAAGTCTCACTGGAAATGGAAGGCATGTGCTCATCCAGCCAAATAGAATTGGAGGACAGTGACAGTTCATATCTGTTGTGATGTTGGTTAAGTACTGTTGTCTCTAGAGATTAGGCACACCAAATCCTGATTATGTGTTTCCAAAACCAAAGCATCTGAATGTCTGAGTCCTTGGTGCATGGCCATGGGAGTTTCCCTCCATTCTTACTAACCATGGCTTCCCATGGTTACTGAGGGAGTCAACTGAGAGGGACTTGCAGCAATACCCTACCCAGAGAGGTTACCTTATTAGTCAATCTTTTCTTCTGCCTCAGTTTGCTTCTCAGAATGAAATGAAGGGGCTCCCAGAAAAGCAACTACAGTTTGGACAATTTATGGCTCTCCTAAACTAACCATCAGAAACTCTTGATGCTAAGTCTGCCCATCAGAAACCCAGAAAAGCTGGAGAGGCCCATTGCTTTCCCAAAGCATCCTGATGCTGAGCTCCACTCTCAGATGGCCCAGGTCAGGTTCATCTCCTTATGTCATGGTCAGGACTTACTGTTGACTTTCCAGAATCATTTATTTCTCCATGTTTTACACTGAGACAAAAGCCCTGCTCCCCTCTTTATCTCTCTTGTTTCCCTATGTTCTCAAATCTCACTCCACAGCCACCAAATGTCTTGCCAACATGTCTATGGCCTATCAAGGAATAGCACACAGCCATTTGGTGTTGCCACAAGACAGATGATCTAGGAGAAAATATCAAGGGCTCTCCATGACACCAGAGTATGTCCAGAGGAGTGACTATTAGGGCCACCACTATCAACCTCATCTACCTACAAACTAGCTCTTCTGAAATTTTCCAGAAGACATGTTACCCTTCCAAGGAACCTTGCCAGAAATAAGAGGGGAGCCTTTTTTTATTAAAAAGAATCTATGAATGCAGTTTTATTGGGGGGGATATTTAAAATGTAATCAAATAAAGGATCTTGAAAAGACACAGATGACAACCTATGCTGGAGAGGGTGCAGAGCAAGAGGAACACTCCCACATTGTTGGTTGGAGTGTAAGCTTGTTCAGCTGCTCTGAAAAGCAGTATGGTGGTTTCCCAGAAAATTGAAAATCAGTCTCCCCAAGAACCCAGTAATACCACTTCTGGGTGTATACCCAAAAAACGCACAGTCACATTCCAATGGCATTGGCTCAACTATGTTCATAGCAGCATTATTTGTAATAGCAACAACCTGGAAACAACATAGATGCCCCTCAACTGAAGAATGGATTAACAAACTGTGGTGCATCTACACAATGGAGTACTACTCAGCAGTAAGAAAAGATGAGATCCTAAAATTTGCAGGCAAAAGGATGGATTTGGAAAATACCCTCCTGAGCAAGGTATCACAAACCCAAAAAGATAAGCAGGGGATGTACTCACTCATTAGTGGGCTCTGAACAAAAAAAGGAAAGAATGCCTAAGCTACAAACAACAACCACTAAACAGCTTGGGATCAGAAATACCTTGGACTGACACCTTGGATCCCACTCCCTTTAGAGGAACTCCAGACTCAGACTTGATGTTGGGAGGGGAAACTGGATTTGCCAGGAGTGGAGGCTAATCTAATTAATATTGGGATCTTGGGACCTTGGGACCACCTGTACATGGAGGAGGTGGGAAGATGTGGAGAAGAGAGATTGACCTGATATTGTGGGAGGGGGAAGGGACCTTGAATAAGGATATACAAGGCTAGAAAATGTAACTTCTTTATTCATAATAATAAAAAAGGAAAAATAAATAAGAGTATCTTTGATCATTCCAGTGACTCAGAAGTAGCTACAAGGTTCTGTTATTTTATGGGAGAGAGGCTGAAGATAGTTAATAACACATAACACAAGGAGAAGACAGAAGCAGAAACCAGAGTTGGGCAACCAAAACAACGAATGCCAGCAACCACTAGAAGCAGAATCAAATAAGAAAGCAAATCTCCCCTCGATCATTAGAAAGAAGAAACTTTATGGATACTTTGAATTTTAGCTCATCTCTTATTTTGAGTCAGCAAAAGAGAAATTTATTCACCAGAATTTAATTAATCCCTGTTGTTCCAGGCTATAAGTTTATGCAAAAGTGAAGAAAATGTACAATAACATACATGCTAAGTTCTCTTCAATTTGTTATTAAGATAACTTAAATGGCATTTCTATACTCATCATCACCTTTCCTGGGAATAAATTTATCATCTCTCAATAGGATAAATGCCAAAGAGTCTCATCCTTTTATGACTCCTAGAATAACAGATAAAGTCCTTCATGGTCTACAAGAACTTGCTCGTCTTCAGATCTGCTTCCTTTCTCAGTGTTGGCTTGTGCTGTGAACATACACCTTTTTTCCAGTTCCCACAAGGAATTGATCTCCTATCTACCAAAGCACCTTTGCACAATCTCCTTCCTTGAGTGCTTATTAATGTCAGATCATAGCTTGGTCATTTGTCCTCATCATAGTCTTTCTGATCTTGCAGCCTATGTTTATAGGGTACATTCAGTATTTGCAATTTTACATTACATTAACTTGATAACTTTTTGCTCAGATAGGGCTCCCAGATCTCCAGTAAGTTCTCAGGGAAAGGGAAGAGAACAATGTTAAGTTGCCTTTCATAGCCATTCTATTCCCAGCATACAACAAGTCCAACAAGGTGCACAGCATGTGCTCAACACACACTATCTAGATTATTCCCAGTGTCTGGAAATGTCTCTGAATGTGTGTGTGTGTGTGTGTGTGTGTGTGTGTGTGTGTGTGTGAACAATCTTAGTCATTAGAACTAAATGTGTCTTCACCCCTTCCAGAGCACAGAGCAAGTGGGTGAGAGGAGACCAAGAAATATCTTGGGTGGGCTCAGCAATAGCCACACCTGGGATGAGGACTCTACCCTCTTTTAAGTGTAGGTTTGATGGGCTTTCACCCGTGTATATGTGTGTGGAGGCCAGAGAACAACCTCAGGTGTATTTCTTCGGGAACCATCTGCCTTGTTTCTTTAAGAGAGGGCCTCTCACAGGGACCAAGATCTTCCTGATTCCAGTAAGAGGGGTGTAGTAAGCCCCAGAGATCCTGAGGGGAGACTTTCAGTAACTCTTCCTTTTAAAGCCAGAGATCTTTCTCTATTTCAATAGAATATTTTTCCACTTCATGTATGGGAAGTTGAAGACTCACTTCAAGACTCAATCAAGAAATGGCTTATTCCTTCTTTTTATTTCTAATCAATAACATTACAAATAAAGGTTGCTACAAAATTAGGTCAGGATGGTGGGGAGGAATGATCAGTCCCCTAATGTGAATCACATTGTGGAGGATCCACAGAGCTGTTCCAGTGTGTGTGTTGTGGAAGATTTCAGGAGACCTGACAGAACAAAGATAAATCTGCTGCTTAAGATATGAAAATGTTCCCCAAAATATCGGCCCTCATAATGTTAGAAATGGGTCATCAGGTTATGACATGTCATATTGAAGATGTTATGGACTGGACCTTTCCAGGTAACATCTCAGACAAAGAAGCAAACACACCCAATAAAGTTGATGATCCAGAGTACGGTGCATGAGTTTGAGGAAATGAGGAATGGCTAGTGAGAAGCCACGCACAGAAATACATAGTCATTATTGTGAAAATCAAGTATGTCATAGTCATGGGGGGAGTAGGGTATGTGCTACTGCTATAATAATAGAGTCCAGTAACAGTACCTGCCCTGCACACCACGTCATCTCAGTCAACCCTGACACACTGAAGGATGCTCATAAAGTCACTGACAAATGTGACTATGCTTTAGCAGGTTCTGAAAGCCCAAACCTGAGTCTCCCCCTCTGAGGATGTTAGTTTTCCCATCTCTAAACCAGATGAATCCCTCGGAATTCAGCTGGTTTCTTCTGTCACCCTTCACAAGGTGACATGTGGGACAGTCTAGTCAGGCTTATTCACCACTTAAGAGGATACAGCCTGGCTTCAGAGAATTCAGCTTTGTGTCTTCAGGTCAAGTTAAAAATTGCTACTGTTACAATCACTTAGGTCATGTATGGAGAAGCCATGCAGGGGCAGAGCATATTCACTAGATTCACAAGGCCATTCTTCCTGACAACCCAGGACACCCAGAGCTGGCAGGAAATGACAGGTCTCAGTCTAAGTTCATTGATTCTAACATCTTTCAGCTACCCACAGCTGGGAACTCAGACATCTTAGAGGTCACTAGAAGACAGCAGCACTGGTGCTTCAGCCATGCTAATGTCTGTGATGTGTACAGGGCTCTCATTTTCCCTATTATTACTTGCACACAACCTAAAGGACTGTAGTGGGGGTCAGTGATAGAGATAGTGCTGAAATCTCATTAGTTCCTCTGTACCTTCTTTCTAAGGGTGAAAGCAGAGGGTCCCCAGTAGAGCAGCTATAGCACTGTCAATTCCTGACTCTGTCAAACTAACCAATCAACTCTTTGTCTGGGTCTGCTGTTTAGGAACCAAGAACAAGATAGGCCTATTGCTTCCCAGAAACTACTAATTCCTGAGCACTATCCCACCACTTCAAGCCCAGCACATCAAGAAAGCTTCCTAGCTAGACCCCCTGAACTCACTGTGCCTTCCCCAGGACCATGTATTTCTCCATGTTGTCCAGCGAGACCTAGGGCCTGCTTTCTTCTGCTTCCCTCTGGTCTCTCCATGCTGTCCATTCTCTCTCCGAAGAAGATGTCTTAGCCTTGAAAACATGTCTACACTCAAACCTAATCAGTACTGAATGTCCTAAGGGCTCTGGTGTTGCTACAACAATGCTGACATCATAGGGATTCCAAGAGCTCTCCAGGATACAATAGAATGTCCAGAACAGGGTGTGCTGATGTCATGGGGCACAGCCATTGCATCCTTAGTTCCCTCTGAACTGTCCACAAACTGAGGTTTCCTTTCTAAAAGTCTCTCCTGTGACACAGGGGAAGCCATTCAGCACATTCTTCTTCCAAAGCTAGAAATGTCTCTCTGCTTAATTAGGATATTTTTACTATATTACTCATGAAGTGGTGATAGTTGAATATTCAAACACTGCCTAAATTGGCCCTTCCCATCATAAATATCCATACTATGCACTATGAGAAGTAAAGTCTGCCAAAGAGTTAGGTCAGGAAGATTTGGAAGAAGAAGGTTGATTTCTCTGAAGTGAACAAGCACCTAACAAAGGCCACAGTGAAGGGAAGGTAGCCATTGAGAATTTAAGTGATCTGAGATTGTTATGAGACACATTGTTCAAGAATGTTCTCTATACATGCCTGGAGTATTAATCAGGAGTCTCTAGAATAACAAGTTATACAATAAATCTGTCTCTCTATTGAAAGGAAATTCTTTAGAACACCTTAGACCCTGTGCTCTAGCTAATCCAACAATGGCTGGCTACGAATTAAAAGTCCAAAAATCCAGTAATTGCTCACTCTACAAGACTGGATGTCTCAGCTTGTCTTCAGTATATGCTGGAATTCTAAGGAGATGGACTCTAATTTCCAGTGAAGAAATGAATGTGATAACAATGCAAGTGCAAGCAAAGAAATAGTAAGAGCTTCTTTTTTCTGTCTTTATACAGGCTTCCAACAGAAGAGTCCATATTATATCTTCATTAAAGATCTTAATTAAAGGTGTGACTTTCTACCTCAAAGATTCTGAGTAGAAATCAATCTTTCTCTTTCAAATTAAGCGGAAATCTGCCTCAGGTGTGCCCTCTATTTGGAGGTGTTAATTAATCCCAGGTGTATTCATATTGATAACCAAGAACAGTCATCACATTAGCATTCCCCTTTCAGTAACACTCTTGATCAAAAGGCTCCTAAGGCTTCTAAGGAGAGGAAAAGGAAGGAGTGACTATAGCATTAGTTATATCTGAGCCAACTGTAGATTTATTGTTATGAAGACTTTTAGTATGTTTGTTATTGTATTAGATGACTGATATAGGAATAAAAATCCTATCTTTGAATCCTTGGGGCAGAAGCTAAAAACCCAATAATCAAATAATCTAGTGTATCTGTAATTGAAGACTTGGAATTCAAATAATTACATTATGTCTACTTGTAACTGTGGTTAGAAAAATAAATTTCCAAGAGGCAGAAAATGTGTACTTTGTAAGGAAGAGAGTAGAAAGCAAACTGATTGTACCTATCAGAAAGAGTGAGTGTCTGAAAGGGCCTTGTGAATATGGACATGAGTATATTACCATACAAAATATTAAACACAAAATATTGTATATCACCTCTTTTTTCAAATAGCTTTCTATTACAGAATATTTTCTTTATCATTCTGTAAGTTATAGCTTTTTCAATTTAATTAGGCTGATTCCCCTGATTCCAGTTTGAGACAACATATTGTCTCCATGTTGTCCATGCTGGCCTAGAACTCTTCTTGCCTCACAGCGAAGTACCAGAATGATGGGCCTGAACCACAGCACTCAAGTAATCAGATTCTTACCTAATCCTAGCCAGGAAAAAATTAAGAGCTGTCTATTCAGACTATCTCAATGAAAAATATCTCAAGCCCTCCTCCCTTGTTTCCCCAGCATTTCTAATCTGTAATCTTTCTACAGGTTCTCCACACACACAGATATACACACACACTATACACACACACATACACATACACACACACACATACACAAACACACACACACCTTCAAATAAACTTTAAAAAAGTATTTGCATGACTTTGAAATTCAGACCCTCTCCAGAGGTGAGCAGATTCCAGCACCTGGACCACCCATCCGGAGAGTCACTCCCTGGAACCAGCATCAGTCCCTAGAGTCTGATCTCAGACTCTCCTTAGAAACATGACTAGGGTTTGGCTGGGAGGGGATCCTCCAGTGATACCTAAACAGGAAACTTGCACAGCCAGACCTGCATTGAACTGCATCATCAGAGAAGAACTGAAGCTTTGAAATTCAGACCCCTGACTAGAGCAGAGTGAAACATCCAGCAGATGCCTTGCTCAGAAGATAGAAGAGACATGCAAGCCCTCTTGCCACAACTGACTAGGAGCTGTTTTATCATGAACCACTGATACCATGGGCAGATGCCAGTGCAAAAATATATATAATATATAAAGAAAAACAAGGCAACAAAGGAAGGAACTGATGGTTTAACAAATACGAGACCTCAACAGAGCAATGAAGAGGAAATAGAAGGAAACAACACCAAAACACTTTATGAGGTTTATTGAAGCCTTAAAAGAAGATATAAAAAATTTCCCTTAAACAAATAGAGAAAAGGCTGGAGAGAGGGCTCAGAGGTTAAGAGCACTGACTGTGCTTCCAGAGGTCCTGAGTTCAATTACAAGCAACCACATGGTGGCTCACAATAATCTATAATGACATCTGGTACCCTCTTCTGTAATACTGTATACATAATAAATAAATCTTTTTAAAAAAAAAGAAATAGAAAAAAATACAAACAAAAAATTGGAAAAAATAACCATATCCTTGAAAGAAAACCAAGCACAGGTAAACCAAAAAATGAAAGAAACATTCCAGGAACTAAAAACTGAAATAAAAGTAATAAAAAAAGGCACAAAATGAGGCAAAGATGGAAATAGAAAATCTGATGAAAAGAGCTGGAACTACAGATACAAGCATAACCAATAGAATCCAAGAGATAGAATAGAGAATCTCTGGAGTGGAAGACTCAGTAACTGAAATAGATTCATCACTCAAAGAAAATACTAAAACCAAAAAAGCCATAGCACAAAAATGTTGAGGAAATATGGGACACCATGAAGACCTAACTTAAGAATAATAGAAATAGAAGAAGGAAAAGAATACCAGCCCAAAGGCACAAATAATGTATTCAATAAAATCATAGAAGAAAACTTTCCTAACTTAAAGAAAGAAATGCCTACAAAGGTACAAGAAGCTTACAGAACACCAAATAGATATGACCCCGCAAAAGGTCCAGTTGCCACATAATAAGCAATAAAACATACAGACCAAAGAAAAATTTTAAGAGCTGCAAAAGAAAAGTGCCAACTTGCCTCTAAAGGAAGACCCATCAGAATAACACCTGACTATTCAATGGAAATGATGAAAGCAACTTTTATAAGTGAAAATATTTAATTGGGACTGGCTTTCAGTTAAGAGGTTTAGTCTATTATTACCAAAGAAGGAAGCGTGATGGCATGCAGGCAGACATGGTACTGGAGAAACAGAAGAAATTTCTACATCTGGATCAGCAGACAGCAGCAAGAGAGAGCCACATATGGCCTGGCTTGATCATTTGAAACCTTAAAGGCCACCATCAGTGACACTCTTCCTCCAACAAGGCCATCACTTCTAATAGTGTCTTCCCTATGAGCCTGTGGGGCAAATTTTATTCACATCACCACAGTTCAGAAAGCAGATATTTGTTTGGGAAGTTGTTCATGAGTGAAAAAATTGGGAGTTGGAGTCGCAGCAGCGTGAACGATCGGGCCGAGCAGAAGCAGACATGTTGCTCTTCGTGGAGCAGGTGACATCTAAAGGCACTGGTTTAAATCCTAATGCCAAAGTATGGCAAGAAATCCCTTCTGGAAATCCCGATGGCACCCCGTGACTGAAAACCCTTGGCACGAAACTGCAGCCACATCTGGATCTCATCCTGAGGGTAACACAGAACTTCCAGAAGATATGTGCAAGGAATATGAAGTAATGTATTCTCCAGCTTGTGAAAGCACAAGAAATACTACAGACATCGAAGAGTCAGCTGATGGAATGATTTTAGGACCTGAAGATCTGAGTTACCAAATACATGATGTTTCTGGAGAAAGCAGTACAACAATTTCTGCAGAAAATTTAAAAGAATGTCTGAAAAAGCAATTATAGTTCTGTTTCTCACGAGAAAATTTATCAAAGGATCTTTACTTGATATCTCAAATGGATAGTGATCAGTTCGTCCCCATATGGACAGTTGCCAACATGGAAGAAATAAAAAAACTGACCACAGATCCAGATTTAATTCTAGAAGTATTGAGATCTTCCCCTATGGTACAAGTTGATTAGAAGGGAGAGAAAGTGAGACCAAGTCATAAACGTTGTATCGTAATTCTTCGAGAAATTCCTGAAACAACACCTGTAGAGGAAGTGAAAGCTTTGTTTCAAAATGAAAACTGCCCCAAAGTGATAAGCTGTGAATTTGCACACAACAGCAACTGGTACATCACTTTCCAGTCAGATATAGATGCACAGCAGGCTTTTAAATATTTAAGAGAAGAAGTTAAAACATTTCAGGGCAAGCCAATCATGGCAAGGATAAAAGCCATTAATACATTTTTTGCAAAAAATGGTTATCGATTAATGGATTCTAGCATGTATACTCAAACCATTCAGACTCCAACCCAGTATTCCTCACCAGTTTTTATGCAGCCAGTGTGTAACCCTCAACAGCAGTACTCAGTATATAGTATTGTGCCTCAGTCTTGGTCTCCAAGTCCTGCACCTTACTTTGAAACACCACTGGCTCCTTTTCCCAATGGTAGTTTTGGGAATGGCTTTAGTTCACCAGGATCTTATAAAACAAATGCTGCTGCCATAAATATGGGCCGACCATTCCAAAAAAAATCGTGTGAAGCCTCATTTTAGGTCATCTAGTGGTTCAGAACACTCAACAGAGGGCTCTGTGTCATTGGGAGATGGACCATTGAGCAGATCTAGTTCAAGAAACTTTCTCTCTGAACGACATAACCCCACAAGAACAAACTTACCTTCCAAAGGAGGCTCCCATTTTACAAATGGAACAGAATGGGGACTTTGGTAGAGGCAGGAGAACTCTTTTCAGAGGTCGAAGACGAAGAGAAGATGATAGGATCCCAAGATCCCAGCCTTCAACAATGGAAGCAAAGACTCCATCACCAAAGTTTGACTTACTAGCTACAAATTTTCCTCCATTACCTGGAAGTTCGTCAAGAATGCCAGATGAACTTGTTTTGGAGAATAGAATGTCTGATGTCGTTAAAGGTGTCTACAAAGAAAAGGATAATGAATACCTGAGAATTAGTTGCCCAGCGCCTGCAGAGGATGAACAGACAGACTGTGCTTCTACTCTGCAGCTCAGCCGAAGTCCTGGTCCTTCCTGCACAGCTGAGCTTCCTGTGCTAAGCACAACTCAGCAAGAGAAGGATCTAATGGAGGATTCCACAGTCCCAAAGGATGTTCTCAGTCAGATGGCTGTACCTTCTTCTCCAGCAACTGCAAAGCCATCAAGGACAGACCCTGCTTCACCTTGCAATAGTAACACAAGCACACCCACAGCTGTGAGTCTACAGGAACCTCGAAAGTTAAGTTACGCTGAGGTGTGTCAGAAGCCTCCAAAAGAGCCATCTCCAGTTCTTGTACAGCCGCTAAGGGAACTTGGGTCCAACGTCGTATCTCCTACCAGAAATGAAGAGAATGGAGCTCCTGAGAAGCCTGTTGAAAAAACACAGGAGAAACCAGAGACTAGGGCTAGTAAGGATCATTCTGGCTTCCGAGGCAGTACCATTCCCAGGGGAGCAGCTGGGAAAATCAGGGAACAGAGATGCCAGTTTAGCCAGAGGGCTACACCTCAGGGAATGACTCGACATAATGGGAAGGAGCAGTTCGTGTCGTCCAGATCACCAAAGTAAAGACAAGACCATAACAAAGCTACAAAAACCTCTCTCTTCCCACTAAACTTGAGCCTATATTGAACTGTCTTGGAGGGGAGGAAATAGCCAGGAAAAAATAGGAAGTATGTCCTTGAATATTGTGGATTTTGGAATTGTAAGAGGAACCCAAAATTCATCTCTAAATGATTTCAAATGCTGGAGGATTCCAATCAGTATAAATATATATAAATATATATATATACACGGGGGACATGACAACAGACCCCCAGGAAATACAGAGAATTATCAGGTCATATTTTGAAAATCTGTATTCCACAAAATTGGAAAACCTAGAAGAAATGGACAGCTTTCTGGACAGGCATCATCTTCCAAAATTAAATGAAGACCAGATTAATTACCTAAACAGGCCTATAACCCTTAAGGAAATTGAAGCTGTCATTAAAAACCTCCCCAAAAATAAAAGCCCTGGTCCAGATGGTTTCAGTGCCGAATTCTACCAGACATTCAAAGAAGAATTACTACCGTTACTCCTCAAACTATTTCACACAGTAGAAACTGAAG
>PVIH01016455.1:0-45479 GCA_004025045.1 Sigmodon hispidus
ACCCAGCAATACCACTTCTGGGTGTATACCCTAAAGAGGCACATTCACACTCCAAAGGTATTAGCTCAACTATGTTCATAGCAGCATTATTTGTAATAGCAAGAACCTGGAAACAACCTAGATGTCCCTCAACTGAAGAATGGATTAACAAACTGTGGTACATCTACACAATGGAATACTACTCAGCAGTAAAAAAAAAAAAAAAAAAAAAAAAATGATATCCGAAAATTTGCAGGCAAATGGATGGATTTGGAGAATATCCTCCTGAGTGAGGTATCACAACCTCAGAAAGATAAGCAGGGGATGTACTCACTCATTAGTGGTCTCTAAACAAACAAGAAAAAAAAAAGCCAAGCATGCCCAAGCTGCAAACCACAAGCACTGAACATCTTGGGATCAGAAACACCCTGGACTGACCCTTCAGATCCCACTCCAACTATAGGAACACCTGACTCACTCTTGAGGGAGGATGGACAAAACTGGATTTGGCCAGGAGTGGAGACTGACCCAAACATTATTGGATCAGTGGGACCATAGGACTGTCTGCTCCCTGCCCATGGAGGGGATGGGGAGTTGTGGAGAAGAAAAAATGACCAGATGTGGTGGAAGGGGGAAGGGACCTTGAATGAGGATATACAGGGATAGAAAAAAAAATTCAGAAGGAAAGCTGAACACAAAGTAAATATATGTGTAGCAATCTTATTTGCATTATCACCCTTGATAAGTCATGCTTATGATTTTTATCCTCTTTATAGTTATTGTTCACTTATCAGCATTTTAAATTCATTTCACTATTTTTTTGATAAATACAAAATAAATAAAGAAGAAAAAAAAAAGAAAGTTTTTGTCATTCTTGTCTTGTTTTGTTTTTCATGTATCCCAAGCATCTCAGTTAGGTTTTCTATTGCTGTGATAAAACACCGTTACCAAAAGCAGCTTGGGAGAAAAAGCATTTATTTCACCTTACAGCTTGTGGTACATTATCCAGGGATATCAGGGGGTCAGGGGTGGGGGGAGGTGGAGGTCAAGGCAGAAGCCCATATATAAAAACATAAGCAGAGGCCACGGAGGAGGGCTGCTTACTGGCTTGCTCCTCATGGTTTGCTTATTTTGATTTCCTATAGCACCTGAATCACCTGCCCAGAGCTGGTACCACACACAATAATCTGGGCCCCACCACATCAATTATCAATCAAGAAAATGTCCCATAGGCTTGTCCAGAGTGTTTCCTCTCCTCTGAGATGACTAACTTGTCAAGTTAACTTAAATATAGCCAGCAAACCAAGTTAATTTAGCTTAGGTTGACAACATTTCCTCTTTCTTTTTAAAAATTTAAAAATTATATTAAAATTTAATATAATTACACAGCTTCCCCCTTTCCTCTCTTCCCCTCCCATGTACTCCCATTATTCTCCAATCTATTGCCTCTATTGTCTTCATTGTTTCATACACACACATTTCTAAATATACAAATACAATCTGTTCATATATTTTTCATATATCACTTGTATGTACAGAATTTTCCACTCCTCTGTCTGACCTAACATCCTTGTACCTTTAAGAGGTATTTGTAGCAAGCTACTAGCTTCCTCCGATATAAAAGCTAAGAATGTCACCAGGTAGCATGAGACCCATAACTAATCTCCCTATTTTGCTATAACACGCCTACTTACTGTTGCTGGCAATGTATTTTTAAAGTGTCTTGACTAATGCCTTTCTTCATTTCCTTACTATAAAAACTTCATAAAATTGTTACAATACTGGGACTCAGAAATTGAGGTAAGCTGAATCTGTGTTCCTAGGACAAGGTTACCCATATTTCACTCTACAATAAAATCCTTTATTTGTTTAATAAGTATGTATATAATAAGTTATAAATGTGTGTTTAAACAAGAGGTTTGAGAGTCTTTCCTCAACCAGGATAGCAAGAAAGTGCACAGAGGCTAGAAGAAAATACCCTAACTGAGAGTACCCAAAAGATCATGTGCATTCATTCGCCCACTTAGCAGTAATGTATTTAGCAGCTGCAAGGCACAGAAGACACATGATTGACAATGAACGAGGGGCAGGCAGCAAAGAGCAAACATGGAAGTATGTCATGTTCCACAGTAATAAATTTAGTAAAGAAAATTAAAGAGGATAATGTGATCGAGTCTAAATAAAAGGTGGAGCCTCCATTACTGTGAGAATGCTCACCAAGGGCTCTCAGAAGAAATAGCTGGTATAGATACCTATACACTGCGGAGGGAGCAGAGGTGCTGTGCCAGAAGATAGGACCTCGCCAGGATAGACAGACTGACATGCTCAAGGCCGTAAAAGTTGGGTGAGGGGTGGCATGGGAAACCATAGAGGCATCGAATCCATGGGGGTGTTAACACTGTCAGAGCCAAAAGTTTCTTATTGAAACACCAATTCTACCAGAATAAACATCAGTTATTTTTATTATGTCTAAATGCATCTGTGTTCGTGGCTTCTTCTCCACGGCAGCTGAGGGGCTTAGAAAATAGTCTAGGTAATTGTTGTCCTGTGGGAAACCATAAAATAGTCAAAAATATCAAGCATATGCTACAAACTGGTACATGTAGACAATATTTATTCCATACCTCCCTCCCTGTCTACATGAGTAGCAAGATCACTAGGTTGGAGGGCCCTCATTCTAGTAAGACTGCCATGAGCGTGAACCTGGCTGTTGTTATCAATTCTCATTTTCTCAGTTCTAGTAGCTGTAAGATCAAGGAACTTTATATTGAATCCATATTTCAAATTACATTTTTGCATTGATTTCCATACTCCAATAGTTTAAATTTCCCCCAAAAAAATGGTTTCTAGCAGTGCTCCAAACATTCTGTATTTCTGAGATATCCATACATGGAAAACGTCTACCTTATTATCTCTAACATCAACTACTAAGAGAGCAATGTAAGTAATCAGAGGAAGCTAAAAATTCCAAGTTCACCCAGCCTTTCAGCCAAAGAAATCAGACAGTTATTTATATAATTCCTAAACCTCTATAATTTAGTACTATTGCATTTTGAGTAAAATATCAATTTGTAAATAAAAGAAAATTATATATCACTTATATAGTATTCTCTCCAAAATCAACCATATTAGATTGTAATGTACTTCTGAATCACCAGAGCCTAATAGTAAGCCTCTGACATAAGAAGATTGCCTGACAATATCTCTGAAGTTTGTTGAAACCTAACATATTGGGCAGGTTATTAAAATATTAAATGTACATTTCCAATATCACACTCCAAAAATTGCATCCTATAAATATAATCACTTATAAATACACATACTTAGAGATAACATACTCAGTACAGCTTCATTAGCAATGGTAAAATTACAGACTGAAAAATCCACCAATAACAATATGATTCAATACTGTGATATGTGTGTGTGCTGTAGGGCATATGTTATATACACACACATGTTATCTTCAGTCATTGAAAGTATGATCTTATGTAAAAATATCTATACTGTATTAAGTCAAAAATATTCTAAGTTGAGGACCAATATCCTTTACAAACCTGGGTGTTCTGTTGAACTGAGAAAGAATCTTTATACAAGTAGAAGAAGTGTAATAACAAAATTTCATAAAGTATGAAAACAGTGTATATTTGAAATAGCGAAAAAGAAAGCAACAAAGAAACCTATAGTTGTGGTTGACTGTCACTTAGGCTTTCTATGATTTAATATATGCATATTTTAAGCAAAATTACACTTTTGTGACATCTTGACATGACACTCATCTTTAAGCTGTAATATCACCCTCTTTTATCAGTCACACAAATGTTCAGAGTACTGACTTACCCGAAGGCAGCACCATCCACCAACAGTCCATTTCAGGGGAGAATATGTGTCTCCCTATAGCAGTGGAAAGCCCGCCCAGACAGAGCTATGAGATGGAAGGTAGAAAGGGACCGCAGGCCATGGCCCATACCTGTGAGCCTGCTAGAGGGTGAGGGACTCACGGACAGTCTCTTTGGGGAAGGGCTTGCCTTTATCTTTACTGTAGCAGTGAGAACAGAAAAAAAAAAGTCTTCTGCAAGTGGGCGTGGCCTGATGCTAATCCTACACCAAAGCCTAATACAGGGAATTTCCAGAAAGAGGATCCAGTAGGTTCTAGTAACCTAAGCAGTCTCCAAAATTACTACACTGTGTCAGTCATAAAACCAAAATGGAATTGGACTTCCTAAAATTGTGAAGTCTGGTCTAGAGAAGTACCCCAGGGGTAGACTGTATACAGAGCAATGTGAGGCCTAGGGCTTGGTCCCCAGCACTAAACAATCAAACCTATAGATGGAAATTACCTGGGTGCAAGAGAGATGGCAGGTAGGCTTGACAGAAAGCAACATCATTTGCCACCTTAAAGGAATCCTGCATAGGTGCAGCTGCAGACGGATGAGAGCAGCTCTCACAATCCAATATCTCAGAGTTATAGGAGAGATGCTGAAGTGAAAATTATTGGGCAGTGAGCTGAACACTTTAACTTGGTGGGATGGAGAATATGACATGCACTCATGGAGACAGGGCAGTGCTGTTGATGGCTGTAGATAATCAGACCTCGAGAGAAGGGCTGAGGCATTTGATGCTATCAGTACAGAGATACAAAAAAGGAAGCAGATTGCAAAGGGGACAGGAGCTAACAAGCATTAAGGCCTGTGATAAGGAATTTCACATGGATGTGGGGGTACCTGAATAAAGAAAATACATTTCCCCTTCAACCCCTATAGTCATTTCATGGGATATCAAGGCATCAAATGATGTTCTTGGCTATGATTCATTATAAAAGTTTTATTGGTGTCAGATCAATTCATTCTTTAAAAGTCATTTAAGGAAGAAATAATCTTTTATAGCCACTGTAGTGTGTCCCAATAGTCAGCAATATTTGAGTGTTAATCTTTGAATATTTGTACTAATACATACACTCTAAGATGGTTTGTATATTCAAACACTTCATGATTTAGACATTCAAACAATCACAACTCTATTTTTCTTTTAAAAAAAATGTTTTGTTTTATTCCAGAATATACAAGTTTTAATTTTAAAGTGACAATATCTTTAAAGCAAGCATGTGATACTTGGATTAAAGAGAGGTTTCTGGTCTGGACTTTTAGGCCTGGCCCTGAGGTCCTGATTGTCCCACAGAAACATACAGATACTTGTATTATTTTAACCCTGATTGACTTAGGGCTCAGGCATATAACTTGCTAACTAATCTTAACTCCACCCATTATCCTTATCTTGCTCAGCCATGTGGCTCGGAACCTTTTCTCAGCAGCATTTCAAATTCTTTCCTCTGTGTCTCCTGGCATCTCTGCTCTGTTCTCCCTGTTCCCAAAGTTTTCTTAGTCTGGTAGCCCTGCACACACTTTCCGTCTGCCTTCAGCCAACCAGCACTTTTATTAAACCAGTAGACAGAACAATTATTTACAATGAACAACATAATCTCACAACAAGTCTCTGTCGTGAGCCATGTATACATACATAAAACATACAAACAACTATTTTATATATTTGTAACATAGAAGCTCAACCAGTATAATAAGCCTGTTACATTGAGTCTTTTGGTTAAGATCTAGAACTCACGATTCAGAAGCATGCTAACACCAATGTATCACATGGTTCATGAGGAGCCATGTGTCTTGAGCACTGGCAGAGGTCCAGAACACTGGAATTAAATTTTAATGCTGCATCAGTCATGCAATAGCACCAAAACATAACTCTCCATGAAAAATTATGGACTTTTACTTTCCACATAAATTTTTAAATTTTCCTATTTTGTTAAATTTCTTCAGGATTTCTCAAGTAAAGACCAATATTAGTCACAGGAGCCCGGGGATAGTGATCATTATTCCCAACAGGACAATTGAGGATGGCTTCCTCCATGCAAGGAATTTAGAAATTTGAAATGCAAGCTAATTACAAGGCAGATCAGCTCTCATATGAAATTCTGATGATACCATTTTGCAGGCCAAGCTTCCTTTTAGACAAGGACATTCACCCCTTACATCAGGTCCCTAATTGCTCCATCTATTTAGTCCCCATCATCAGAAATTCTGAGACATGCCAGAGCTCAGAGTGAAACAGGTGCATCTGCACACAGCTGAATGAGAGATGCACACCCAGTCCCATGCACAGCTGGGGTGTAGTAATAGATGTTTGTCAGACTGTCATTTATCAACTGTGTCTCTAATCTCAGAGATATCCAGGCAGACTACCGTGGCCACATGCCATGAACTCACAGCCATAAGTTTTTTAGGTTGGGCTTTGTTCTAACTAGAACACACAAAAATAAATATGATGATAGGATCCGTGGTACACATCACTGAGAGTTACAGTCCAAGGCAAGGTTATAACACATATGGAACAAAATCTAACTTCTGGAAAATTCAAAATGAAAAGTTAGAGATGTCTGAAGTAAGTCTAATGTAAGATATATTCTATAATCATCCTTCCAATAGGCAGGCATTGGTCTAAGTTCTTGAGACATATTAATAGCAAAACAATAATTGCTGACATCATATAGTTGAAGGAACCATATACAATATTAAATAAGTCAATATATTATTTATAAAATGATAATTTATGTGGCACAATAAAACAGCCAAGTAAAATATGGATGACAAAGGAATGTGGAGTGGAGAAGGAGAATGACTTAATACTGAAAGTTGAGATAACATGGTGTCCTAGTTTATTTGCACAGCTATAACCAAAAACTTTAAATCACATAGGAAAGAAATTGAAGAGGATATCAGAAAATGGAAAGATCTCCCATGCTCCTGGATAGGTAGGATCAAAATAGTGAAAATGGCAATCCTACCAAAAGCAATCTACAGATTCAATGCAAACCCCATCAAAATCCCAACACAATTTTTTATATACCTTGAAAGAACTAAACTTAATTTTATTTGGAATAAAAGGAAAGCCAGGATTGCCAAAACAATTTTGCTCAACAAAAGAACCTCAGGAGGCATCACCATCCCCAACTTCAAGTTATACTGTATAGCTACAGTAATAAAAACAGCCTGGTACTAGCATAAAAACAGACTTGTGGATCAATGGAATAAAAATGTAATAAAAAATTATATCCTAAAACTTTCAGGCAAATGGATGGATTTGGGAATTCTGAAGGCACTGTCTTCTTAATGGCACATGTGATAAATGTCTCTTTTATATTTGTGCCTGTGGTAGGTGAGGTGAGCCCATTCTTGATATATCCTAAAACAATATCCCTGTTGTCCTAATAAAAAGCACTTAGAGTCTTCATAATGACACAAATATCTTCAGAAACCATCATTGGCCTCAGTTTCACACTTTTTTTTCTTACTAAATTGTAAGTTTCTCATGCCTTTCTGCTCGGTACTTTACCACTGATTATGATTGTGAACCTGGTTAGCTAGCAGAATTCATGCCACAGCCTGAAATTTTAGACCATCTTTGAAATTCCTCTGACAGATTAATTGCCTATCACTTTCAAGTTCAGTTTCTTGCAAAGTCTCAGGATGGAAAAATATATACAAGTTTTTACCCAAATGTAACGTAAATGGCCACCACCGCGATTCTTATTATAAAGATTTATTTATTTATATATGTGAACACTCTATCTGTATGTATGATTTTATGCCAGAAGAGGGCATCAGATTCCTATAAGTGGTTGTGAGCTACCCTGTGGTTGCTGGGAATTGAATCTGGGACCTCTAGAAGAGAAGTTCATGGTCTTAGCCACTGGGTCATCTCTCTAGCCCAATTCTTAATGGAATCTATTAGCACAATTTTAACCTTCCGACTCCTATTACAAATCACTTATTAAATCCTGTTTATGGCACTTTAGGTGAGAGTATAGTCTGTACTTCATAAGCTTTCCTATCTGAACACTTGTAATCCTTGAAAAGCATTCACTGTCTAAGTCAGAACTATTTTCCCATTCCATCATAGTGGTGAGAACACGTCATTGAGAAGAGCCTTCACTCATTCAGGAAGCACAGAGCGGGAACGAGATGTGGAACTAGTAGCTTAGGGGTCCCAGTGACCCACTTCTTTTCCATAACTTCCTCCTACTAAGGTTGCTACCCACCCCATTAGCATCCCCAGCCTGTGTGACACCTGGGTTGGGGGGACATTCCATATTCAAACCAGAAGCAGAAGCCTGATAGACCCCACTTATAAAGTGGTATTTGAACACAGGTTTTAAGGTGTTAGTCTCCTGAAGGCTCAGAGGAGCCTTACAGGTAGGAGGAACTACTAGTAAAATGTTGTAAAGCAAGAGTATGGCAGACTTGCTGGAAGAGCAAAGATGCCTCTGCTATTCAAGTCAAGAATATGAGGCAACAGAATGACATGAGACAAAGTCCAAAGAGCAAGAACAGTCCTATTCTATAGGCCTTGAGGATTAATGTATGGTACAAGAATGAACTGTGAGAACTCTGGCAGTTACTAGTGTAAACTACCAGCTTTCAGCAGTAGAGCCCATTTTGGGATCCAACCGAAAGTCCGAGAGACTTGAAAACACTGCTGTGGGACTATTCTTGGAAACTTCAGCTTTACCTTAAAGGGGGTATATTTTAAGTGAGAGCATGGAACTCAGTAGGGTATGGAGTTCTTGGAGACACTTTATTTGGAAACTTGCAAGGCATGGATTCCATTCATTGTGGTATCCGAAGCACGTTTCTGTTCTTACAAAGAACACAGAAGTCTGCTACTGTGACTGATGGCAACTCTGAGGAATTTTAATTTTAATTGTATTCTCATTTAGCCAGCTAGCAGGACATTCCAAAAATCATGTGAAATTAGAATCTGACATCTTTTGATTATTGCCCTGGCTAGAAGTGTTTCCTAGGTTTACTTCTGATCTTGGCCTACTTGAAAAGGGTTTCTTAGAGACCCTCAATGCTGCTGGGAAATTTCACTCCATGGGCACAGCATCTCCTTCAGGGATCATCCAAAACCCAGCAAATCACTTGTCAGGTCTACAGCTCTGGGACGGTGTCTGCTCTCTTTGTGCTTGTATAAGAAGCTAGAAAAGGTACAGTGGGCTTATTGTGTGAATTTTAGTCAAAATGGTACCTTTTCACCTCTTGTCTAATTTACATTTCAGACAGCAGAGATCAGAGAAGACAGTCTGAGGATAGGTGTTTACTGAAATACTAGTCATAAACCTGCTGGACTGTGCACATGCATCACCACCCAATCAAGCCAGGTCAGGAGGAGTAAAGCAAATAGAAGATCGTGAACTGATGTGCATGGTCACAACCATAGAAGACATATTTGAATAGCAAGGTGGAAGTCAGATTCCTGGGAATGCTGTGGTCATCAGCACAAGTTCCTACATCTTTTACAGCTACTGTAGAAGAAGCTGTCAATGTACAAACCCAACATGACACTTCAAACTAAATCACTCTTCCATTTTTGCCCATATTTATACTCCCAGAAACAGACTAAAACAGCACAGAATTATGCCATATCATTCACAAAAAGGCAACAAATAAAAATGGATCAAGAAGAAAAAAGTCATCTAGTTCCTTTGATTTATAATCTTAAGACTACACATAAAAAGAAAATATGCCCTAAACTAACAATTATCCAGTATTATCTTTTAATACATGGTAGACACTGTCTGAAATATTTTATTTTTACTTATACTTACAATAACTTTACAAGAGCAATATAATAATATCCTAGCTTGGGAAATGATGAAACTGAGGCACAAGAAAAATAAAGTACTTTAAGCCATCTGTGAGAACCTGTAAGGAGGGGATTGGTGACAATTTCCAGAAATAGCTGAGTGATGCCTCTCAGGGACCACTTTGACAGCAAATGCATAACCCTGAGAATATGGTGCTGACCAAAATTCATCATGGAGAACTCATGAAATCTTACTGTCCTAAAAGACAAGGTGCAGCATTTTCCCCCAGGGCCACGCTTTACAGCAAAGTTATAGAACCCAACACATGATGCTGCCTGCTGTTATTTAAGACAAGATTGTAGTTCCCTGCCTGACATAATTTATGCACATGCTTGAAGATATGTAGGCTGTGAGGATGTGGTAAGCATGCCACTGGGAGTGTACTTATGCACAGAGACAAGACGATGTTCTGGAAAAGATAAAATATTTCTGCAAGGAGATTTTTTTTAACCTTTGAGCTACACAGTAGTTCTTTTAAGTGAGCAGAAAGCTCAAAGATGGCATTAAAGATTTTTTTCTGTTACTCATTGCTATTTGCAGAAAGTAGGGAAATCTGAAAAAAATAAATGTTCCATCTTCTAGCTTGACATCCTCAAATAATATAATTTCTTAAGCTTGTTAATGTTATCTTTGTTTCCCTTTTTAGTTTTGACATTTCAAAAAAGAAAAATCCTTGAAACTAACAGAAAAATTTTTAGTTACTAATAGTGAAAGCATAATTTTTCTCAACATATTGCTCTCTTGAAAAAAAAAGGAAGAATTTAGTATCTGAAATCAATAAAATTGCATTTCAAAATAACCATTCAACATAATATTCACATTAATTCCATGGGTAACACATGACCTCCAAGTCTAGTCAATATCAAAACGTTAATTAAAGTCTGGAGATGGGATCAATTTACCTAATAGGAATGATAAATAACTGTTATAAGAAAGACTAAAGGGAATTTAAAAAATAAGATGATAAATCTAAAATTAAACTCAGAAACAGAGTAAAATATAGTTGCCAGGATCTGGGAACTTGAAGAAAATAGAGAGGTCTTTCTTCCTTCCTTTTTTCTCATTCTGTCTTTACCTCTTTACCCCTTGAGATTTCCTTAGCTGTATCCAAAGGGCTTAATCAAATCCACTGCGTTCACCCTCTCATTCCCACCATCCATATTTCTCCTTCCCAACTTCATTACTCTTTTTTTTTATCCTGAGTCCACTTAGCACCTCCAGTACGTGTGTGAGTGAAGAGCCATCCACTGAAATACATACAGTGTGGCAGGAGAAACATCCCTGAATAAAATTCATTCTACTCCACAGTATCCATAGCTCTCTACCCCTGATAGATGAAATGTTGTGTCCCTCCCACAATCATATTGTAAATAAACTTCCTGTTCTACAGCAAACAGTTTCTGGATATCAAATAAACAGTATGATGACCCAAGTTAACAATACTGTATTGTATGTTTAAATCTAGTTGAGAGGGTCTATAACCTCATTCACACAAATAGTAACTAGACTAGATGATGGACCAGTGAATTAGTACCTACTGGCAATCACCTCAGGGTGTGTGTGTTCATCAAGGCATACATTGTGTGTATTAACTGCACACAACTTGAATTTCTTTTAAAAGTATTTATTCATTGTGTGTGCCCATGTGTCTCTGTATGCAGATAGAGTCCAGAGGACAACTTGCAAGTGTCTGTCTTCTTCCAGCAAGTGGGTTCCATGAGGCAAACTCATGTATCAGGCTTAGCAGCAAGTGCCTTTACCTGCTGAATCATGTAACCAGTCCCTACATATAAGTTTATATGTCAATCATACTTCAACAAAACTGGAGTAAAATAAATTTAACCTGTATACAAAGATGAATCTCAAAACAGAGGATTGCATACTTACTTGGATTTAAAAATTGACAAAACTCATCCAAAGAGATTATTTTAAATTTTAGAGAAACTAAACAAATTTCTTTAGCTGTATTCTTTTTTTTATATGACATTTTGACCTAGGTATAAGGCAAATAGCTTTCAAAGCAACTCATTCCATGAAAGCAGACGTTTGTGTATTGGTCTTATGTATTATATGCCAAATGAAATGAAGATGGCAGAGAAACAGCTTCTGTCTATAGAATTGGGTGAAAGAACAGAAACCAAAGAGTGGAGATAGGTTGGCAAAGTTCCTACTAAGAATATGTGTGTAGATTAGAGGATTACATGCTGCTATGAACGGGGTGCCTGGCCAATTGTAAATGTCCAACAACTCATGCCTATTGTTGTTATGCCTGAAAAGCTAGAGTTATTTCTAGAATGCACATTTTAAAGCTTCATGAGCTCCTAAAGGAATTCACTTAATGAAGTAGCAGATTACCAAATGTATCAATTAGCTCCAGTGGCCTGAAAGAATGTGTTCAATTTTCAAAATAATAAGATGACTAGAAAGGGTCATAATGAAATCCCATAAGGAGCTTCCCCGCCCCTTTCTCAATACCCTGTTCACATGTACCTTGTGTTCATTCATATTTTGCCACAGCAAATGCCAGCTCCCAGATGAAGGGATTTGTGTATGTTTGCTTTGGTTTTTGTTTTAATTTGGAATACCTTTCCCAGTTTTTGAGTATATGCCCATGATCAGCATGATCCTAAATGTTTAAGCTGCATCCACTACAGTCCCTGACCCTCTGAAACTGAATGAGATCCTGGGAACTCAGCTTTTTGTTTCCCTAGTTCCCTCTGATTTACATCATCACAGTGCTGTTAGAAACCTTCCAAAAATGCCCCCTTCCTCTGTTGCTCCCTTCTTTTACTCAACCATCCGTCCCCAGTGTTTTAATCATCTGCACAGTCTTAATGACATTTCCAAGTAACAGGGAATCAAGGGTCCAGTGGGAGCAGAAAGTGCTGGCTGAGGGGAACTGGGCTGTCAAGTTGTGTTCCTTCTGATTCCCTAGGCTTTTAGCAGTTGATTTCATTCCAGCAATAAAAGCAAAAGCATGGAGGCTGGAGAGATCACTCAGCAGTTAAGAGCACTGGCTGATCTTCCAGAGGTCCTGAGTTCAATTCCCAGTACCCACATGGTGGCTCACAACTATCTGTAAATCTAGGTCCAGGGAACTGAACACCCTCCTCTGGCATGCAAAACACCCATAAATATAAAATAAATATATACTATATAATATATACATATATGCACATCCATCTGTCTTGAGACAGGAACAGAAACACTTCTGGCTTTAGCAGATCCGGTCTCAAACCTCTGAAGAAGGTTCTGGACCACAGAAGCCCTCACTTGACTCCTTCAGGTTTAAATCAAAGCCAAGAGCCAACACCATCAGAATAAATTAAGGAAGTACTGTAGATAGAGCCAAAGTTGAGAGAGCAATGGACTTGGAATTTTTCCATTTTTCTTATACTTCCAAATCTTATTTTCATTCTGATTGAATATATCTTAATTCTAAGTCACTATCTGTAATTTCTAGTTTAATTATTGTATCTTATTGACCTCATAATCCTTGATTTAAAAAAATCCAAGTCTGCATTTCAGTAGTAATAATAGTGCTGACCTTTACGACCTGTTTTCTCAGAAGTTCCAGAAATAGGAGTGAACTTAAGTCTCCAACTCTCTGTATGTGCAGTGTCCCAAGCCACACAACGGTCACCAAACCAAACTCAGATGTTCTAAGGCTTTTACTCATTGTTCATATATGAACAGCCTTTGTTGCCTATGTTGGAGATGTGTACCCTTTTTCTTTGTAAATGCCTAGCCCTACTTCTGGCTCAAGAACGGCTTGTATTATATACCCCTACACCGTAATCAGCCGAGTTACCTTGTCACAGCACCGTTGTCTCTGTGGTCTTATTTGACTCAGAGAAAACAGTCTTCACAGCTTTTGTAACTTGAACACATGAGTTAACATATACCTTCTCAATCAAAGGATTTTGTAATTATTTATTGTTAGTAATAAAATTGATGGCATTTTCACACATTGAACTCTGTGCTTATTAAGTCCCCTGTCCCTGACCATCATCAGGTCATCATCAAAGCCCACTTGTGTGCTGCTTTCATGTCATCTCTAATCCCAGTTGATATTTTCTCCTTTTCCAATACCCTAAGATTGCTTCCTCTCTTTCATGGTGCCATTTCTAAGAGAGAGAGACGGGGGGGGGGGGCGGAGAGAGAGAGAGGCCAGAGTCAACATTAAGACAAAAACCTGTGGCATTTGTCTGAGTCTGAACTGTTTCACTCAACACAATGCTCTTAGGTTGCATCCATTTTCCTGAAAATGCCATTATTCATTTTTCTGTCTGAGTAAAGTCCCACATTTTCCCTATCAATTCATGTTTAGAGGCATCTTTGTGAATGGTACTACAGTAACAGATACATCTTCTGTTTTGCTTAGCACCTTTTATCTACAAAACAACTGTTGACCTATAGAAAGTCTTTGCTTATATCTTTGATCCACCTCCACTCACATGCATAACCATACCACTCATTAAGTTCACATATGTTTTAAAGTATCCATAATTGCAAGAACCTGGAAACAATCTAGATGCCCCTCAACTGAAGAATGGATTAACAAACTGTGGTACATCTACACAATGGAGTACTACCCAGCAGTAAGAAAAAATGATACCCTAAAATTTGCAGGCAAATGGATGGATTTGGAGAATATCCTCCTGAGTGAGGTATCACAAACCCAGAAAGACAAGCAGGGGAAGTACTCACTCATTAGTGAACTCTAAACAAAAAAGCAAAAAACAAAGCATGTCCAAGCTGCAAACCACACCCCCTGAACAGCTTGGGATCTGATACACCTTGGACTGGCACCTTGGATCCCTCTCCCTCTAAAGGAACACCTGACTCAGTCTTGGTTGCGGGCAGAAAACTGGATCTGCCAAGAGTGGATGCTTAACTAAGCCATATTGGGACATTGGGACCTTGGGACCTCCTGCCCTTGCTGGGGAGGAATGGGGAGATGTGGAGAAGAAAGTGTGGCTGGAGAGGGTGGGAGGGAGAAGGGTCTTTGAACAAGGACATATGCAGATAGAAAATGTGACTTCATTCATATTAATAAAAAAGATGCAAAAAAAGAAACAGACTGATGAACTCAAAATAGGTGAGGTATACTTTCTTGATAACAAATGTGATTTTCCCTGTCTGCAATAATTTTGTGATATTTTTTAATTAAAGAAAGTATTTTATATGTATGAAAATAAAATATCTATAATTGCTTGGTATCTTAGAGAGTGAATGAGATAGAGTTCACACTCCACAGGGATGACAGATGAGTGAAATGGGTAATGGATCCTAAAATGAGAAGGAACAATGCAAAAGCCAATAAGTACATGTAAGATATAGATCACCTACACTAAGTTGTTAGTCCTTTTGCTGGGACTTGGAGAATTAATGAAACTATCCATGTGGAGATGTGAGAAGACATTACACAAAGACGAAGCTAGTCTTTGAATTGAGTGGGATAGTGATAGAGTCTCAGAACCATAGATATGAAATGAAGTAGAGCATAGTGTAGAGCCCCATGCACAGTGTAGAACAGAGATGATGGGAGCAATTGGAGGAGGAAGGCATTTTAGAAAGACTATTTTATCAAGGCGGTGGAAGCCAGACTGATAGAGAAATCCCGAGATCAAACACCAGCCACAAGGTGGTCCTGAATAAAGATGGTGTGCAGATGTGCGTCAGGGCTTTTGGAACTTTGTGAGAAGACTACAACAAAGCAGGTGGACTAGGGAGGAAGGAGCCAGGAAGTTCATTGAGGTGGGGAGAAGTTTCTGAGGAGAACAACACCAGGGATACAGGAGAATCATTTGGAAAAAAAACAGGAGAAAGTCATAAAGGCTGGCAGTATAAAAGAATTAGTTAGAAAGAGGCACTAAGGATGATGCCCTGACTTCTGGCATAGAGCTGCAACTACATTGCTGTATTCTCATGCTCTGAGGCTGTATTTCCTGAAGCCTCCAAAGCTCATTATGCTGGGCACTAGCTACCCCTTCCCCTGGCTAGCTTCCGACCACTCACCACACTGGCCTCCTTAATATTCCTAAACACCTTAAGTGTCTCCTGCCTTCACATGTCATGTGTCACAGCAACTGCTTCCTGTTGCAGAAATAGAGTCCCCAGACCTTTAGACTACTGGTTCCTTTTTGTCATTCAGGTCCTTCCCCAAATACCAACTCCTCAAGAGACCTTTCCTGGCCACCCTCTTAGTTGTATTATTTTTTATTTTGTGGGCATTTATCTGTACTTGCTTCTTTTCTACTTAATACCTGCTTCCTGCTATCACCCACTCCTATAACACAAGCTTGGTGAAACAGCTTGTTTTATTCACTGCAGAATCGCTAACACCTTGAGCTACATCTAGCTATAAATACTACATCAATATTTATTATATCATAAATAAAGCAATAAATATTGGGGTATGTCAATAAGTAAATAACTCACAGGAAGAGTGGGAATTATTTTAGCTTCATGTAAAATAAATGTCTTAATTAAAATACTACCTCCTTTTCCCCCTTTCCTTTCCTCCCTCCAATCCCAACCATGACCTCTCTTGCGTTCTCACTCTGTATGTGTGTGAGGGGGGGTGGGGGTGTATATGCGTGTACAAGCACACAAACGTGTGTGTTGAATCCTATGAGATTTCCTCTTCCTATGTTTGCATGCCTATTGCTGTTATTCTTGTTCAGATCTTGCTTAGGCAGCTCTATGTTGAGGTAACATAAGTGTAGCCTTCCTGCTATTTCTAGGAGGCACAATCTCACCCCAGCACACAATCTTTCCACACATTCTTCCATAATTTTCCCTGATCTTTAAATGCAAAAGTTCTGTTGTAGACATATCAGTTAGGCTTGGCATCCCAAGATCACTGGTTCTCTTTATTCTTACTGATTGTTATTTTCTGCATTATTCTTCTATTAAAAGGATAATTTTCTTTGAAGATAAGTAGGTTTTGGAGGCATGGGAAATGCAATTTCTATATTCAGTATCACACAAAAAATTACAGGTATCCACATGGAAGTTAGTTAATATGTATCTCAGGACAGAGTCTATGCCTGAGAATGAATTTCATCAGTATGACACTGGTGGCAGTGGAAGCCATGAACTGAGAGAGAATTCCCTGTCAGAGTACATGGAAGGTCATCAGCATCTAGAACCTAGAATTATGTGAAACACAGAAGATACTTAGCAGAACTTTGTTGCATAAATTAGCAAAGGAGTAGTGGGGTGTATTACAGTTACTTGCAAACATTCAGTCATGTAAAATACTATGTACATTTCATTTTGATATCAGCTTTGCACCATTTGTCTTTTAAACTATCTGTACTACCCAGCTCAATAAATGCAAACTAAGGGAGTTCATCATATATTGTGAAATGTTATCATCTTACTTTTTCCCTTTTGGGTGGTTGGATTCAGAAATTCTGAGTCAATGTCCACCACTGTTCATAAAGAGTCACCCTTTCTGACTGCTCTTACACCATTCCAACCATGAGATTGACCACATAACTTCTTTCAGTCAATAGGCTATGAACAGACATGATGCTCGATGCAAAATGCCTTGGCTTTAAATCTGTGTAACTGATACAGTGTTTCTGGTTCATACCCAGTACCATACGATGTCCCTGATAGGAAATGTATCTTCTGGTTTAGATTCTAAAATGTCCACATAAGGATGAGACCCACAGAAATCCAGAATCCAGAACAAAAGCCATACTCAGAGACATTAGTAACACAAACAGATTACAAATACTTCCTGGGGTAAGTTAATGGGATGTTAGGGTTATTACTGCACTAACGGTTTATTGATTTTCAAACTCACAGAAGACACTGAATACCTCCGAGATGAGAGCAAAGATGTGCAGACCCCGAAGCAATCCTCTTACAGACAGCATTTCTATCAACATGCTTGTGAAGATAGTCCTGCTTCCTTACTTCCCTGGTGGGATCAATGAGAGATTCACAAATTTATTTTCATTACTAAATAGCATTCCGTTTGAATCTACTATTCTGAACTCTGGTTGGGCTCCCATAGTCTAAACAGAGACATTTTATGTTGAGTTCTACTTGCTGCTTCTATTGTAAATGCTCTCATTTAAACATAAAGAAGCATTAGAATTATAGTAACGAGGGTAAAAATAATCAATTTTCATTTATTTTTACAGTTTTATAGATTTAATAAAGTCATTAAATTTTTATTTATAGAAAAGAACAGATGAAGAAAAGTGAAGTGAAATGCATTCTCTCTTCTTGCTTAATTAAGATTATTGCCTCAAAGAAGACAGTATAAATATCTAAATTTAACTTTAGATTATGCTGGCTAGAGTTATGCATGTTTGATGTGAAAATCCAGTCTTATTGTGTGTATCAAAAATTAAATGAGACATGAGAAATTATATTCAGAGAAAGGTTTTAATTAGCATGTATGTGACCTAGCCATAAATACTCCTATTAAGCAACTCTTCTAATCATGGACAATAGATATGCTAAATGCTGTCATAGCAATGACAACCATATATTGATTACTATAATGGATAAAAATAGAAAAGATGACTTGCAATTACTTTGCTATGACTCAAGGAAGAGAAAGAAAAAAAATAGACAACAAGATAGGTACCACCCAATTCAATATATATGTATATGAAATACCAACCATAACATTAGCAATATCTAATTGAGAAAACATATACATTATCTCTAATTTACTGATAAATAAAAAGACTTAAAAAGATTTAAAACGTTTACCAATTCTTCACTTAGTTTTTTTTTTTTTTTAGAAACTCTACTCTGATTTTGAAACAAAAATGTCAAATATAAATTACAGTGAAGATCAATATTCAGTATCATCCTGACTACTGTAAAATCATACTTACTATATCAGAGTTCATACTTTTTGGGTTTTATACTATTCCATATTCTGCAAGGCTCATTAATTAGGATTGAATATTACATGATATGAAAGTGACTGTCTTCATGTGATCACCCTGAGTGGACACTCAAAATGCAAGCCTCCTCCTTCTGCTACCACTATGACCCATTCATTTACAAAAGAAGAAATAGTTATAAACTTAAGTTCTTAATGATAAACTATGAGCATTAACGTTTATAGCTAGCATCACTTTACAACTGCAAAGTTTAGAACACCAAAGTTAAGATCTGGAAACTGACAGAAAAAAAAAGAATGCTTGGAGAATATAAACTCATTTATTGGTATTAATCATAAATGAGGAAAAAGAAATTAGCACTGAATTCAGGTATTTGGGTTATAAGTTCTCTGATTGCCAGTGGATAAAGAACTGACAAGCCAATTCTAAAAACTAGTGACCTTTTAGCAGAATGAAAGTTAGTGCAAACAAAAGAAGCACCAACTGATCAACTAGAGGGTAATTCCTGGTGTCAAAACCTCAGACAAAAGGGGTAGGCCAGCCACCTGTACAATCATGGAGCTGGGCATGGAGCCACTGAGTCATGTTTCATCAAGATTCATATGCCTGATAATTATATACCAGGACCTCTACTTAATCCAATGTGAATGATCACATAATGGGAAACCTGAATTCCAGAGTTTAGGGTGACCTGGATTCATATTATCTGGGAAGTCCTGGGCAGATTGTGGATTGTGAAAATCTTGCTTTTTCTAATAAAGTATAAATAAGAAAACTTAAGAAAGATACCTGGGCACTAAGGAATTTGAAGATGACAATTGTGTGTGGTGTTAGTCCTCTGAAGTCCTGAGAAGTAATATTTTCAACAGGACACTGACTCCTAGGGCAGAGACATGATGAGATATGTAGTACAAAAGTTGCTACAAGGTGAACAGAATCCAGGCAAATTCAAAGCACAGTGGATAAGTTTTCTACAGGCAAGCAACCTTAAAAGTATACTTTTACCTGCAAACTACTGATAATCAACAGCTTTCAACCCAAGGCTTGAGGTCAGGACGTTTCCAGAGCAGCAGTGAGACTGGATAGAGGAGTACAGGAAGCTACAGCCTCATTAAGTCAGCTCTGATCTATAGCTAGGGAGGCTGGAGCCAAAAGCAGATCTTGCAGAAAATTATGTCACAGAAACTATAAATCATCCTGTGATGTCTTCCATCATCACCCTGACCCAATGGCCTGACATCATCATGGAGTCATCCCCTTGGAACACAAAAGTTAGTAATATAAAAATGGTCTATGGGCCCATTATGAGTAAGGATGAAGAAGATACATTAAGAGATGTGGGCCAGGGCTGGAGAGATGGCTCAGAGGTTAAGAGCACTGACTGTTCTTCCAGAGGACCTGAGTTCAATTCCCAGCAAAACCACATGGTGGCTCACAAACATCTATGATGAGGTCTGGTGCCCTCTTCTGTAAAACTGTATGCATAATAAATAAATAAATAGATCTTTTTTTTTAAAAAAAAAAAAAAAAGAGATGTGGGCCATACATTAAGAGATGTGGGCATTTGCACACACACCCAGAAGAGAGAAAAAAAAACTTAATGTCTAATTAGAAAAAGATATCTGAAAAGACACTGAGGAGCAGGTGGAGAAAAGCACAGCTTCCCTCTGAGAACTGTCTTACACACTTGCCCACAGAGTCACCTGATGTATGTGATTTACATACATTTTCAAATGTCTTTGTAGAAAGAGTTATATTTTCAGATACATTTTTAAAATCTTGTGTGTTTTATGCCCACACAAGTAAGGTCTCTTTCTTGGAAAGACATCTAGACACTGAATCACATTAAACTTCCAAGCCCCAGCTACAGAACAAACAGTGCCGAATAATTCACAGTCCAAGCGTAAGCTTGTCTCTGTGTGCTGTGCGGCTCAGGAGGGAGGAGACAGTGCAGCGTGGGGGGTCAGGACTTGTTCTGCTGTAAATGCAACTTCCTGCAGAATACTTGCAGTAGAGGAGAAGAAAGGTCTAATGAAATCTCAAGAGCCCCACTTCCTGAGAGCATGAACCGAAGAAACCAGTATTATCTGAGACTCTTCTTTTCCTCTTTTCATCTTCATAGTCTGTTTTCATTTGTTCATGAAAGACAAAGACAATGATGACTCAAGGAAAGGGGCTTGCTTGGTCACTGCTGCAAAAAATAAAACTACATATACATACATACAGTGGCATGCATATATATGAGTACATGCATATACCACACATAATTGCATGTATTTATGTGTACATGTACATCATACCACATACATATATCTATACACATGCATCATATGTACAAATAAATGTGTATTCATTGAGCATACATTTACATGTATATATTCATGCCTATTTATACACAAGCATATAAAGACAATATATCTTTACTTAAAACTGCTCTGCACTTTTTTAGCATATCCACTCAATTTGAGGAGACCAGATGGACTCTGCACATGAGAATAAATACATGATAAATACGCTCTGATGACCAAAAAAGCATGTTCGCCGGAGGGAGCAGAGAAAAGATCTGCTTAAATTCAGAAAGCTAGATGGTTTCAAGCACCTTCATTTCCTCCATTTTCTGACAAAGCCTTCAGTGGCAAAGACTGGCTGGCCCTATCTGTTTCTTCTAAAGCACGGTGCCTTATCTTTATTATGAGTTATCAGGATCCCATAGTGAAAAGAGCATTCATTCAAGCTACAGTTCATGGTGTCCTCAGACCTATGATTTCACAATATCATAATGAACTTATGATAGGTTGAAAGAAATTATTCTTAACTGTGAAAATGGAGGAAAGTAGGACAAATATATAGTTTAGTTCACTTACTTACTGGGGTTCTACCATGTTTTCTGCTGTGTGCCACAATGCTGTATCTGTATCAAGAAAGAGATACCTGCCCGCCTGGAGTTGGTATTAGAAGAGAGTCAATAGCTGATTAAAAATCAAAAGTTGGCAATGGTTGTGAAAAGCACCTTAGAACATGCAATGGCTATGTATCTGTGAGCATAGAAGCAAAAGTGTCAGGAACAACAGAGACTAAAACAGAAATGAGGGGTGAGAAAGTTTAGGGCATATGGGGAGTTGTTCAAAGTGAATTATATATGTGTGTGATAAAGCCTCATAAAACTCAGTGCCACGTGTAATGAGTATAACCCATAATAAAATGGGTAATAGATGATGAAAGTGTTAATATAGAGGAAAAGGATTAGAACAAATGGAAGTAGAGAACTAAGAAGATAAAAATGTGTGTGCTTTGTCACCTCTTATCAGAGCTTAGACTTTGTAGTTGCACAATTGAGGGAAATGTGGTATTTGTGGTGCCTAGCTTATCACTTAACATGAGAGCCTCCATTCCTATCCATCCACCTTGCCACAAATGCAAGGATTTTTGTTATGATTGAACAACATTTCATCGTGTACAAATACCACATTTCTATACTCATTCATTGGTCAGAGGGTTCTGTGGTTGAGGATTATCACATATAATTATAGCCAACAGAAGTTTTAATGTATTTCAAGCCAAAGATTCTAAATATATAAAAATGATAAATTTTGAGGTAGTGTAGATACTGAGTATCCTGAATTGATGAGTACAGGATATATATATATATATATATATATATATATATATATATATATATGTTATATTGCACCCCTTAAATATATATCGATACTACCTACTATTTAAAATTTCAAAAAGCTAAAAATCTAAACAGATGGTTAAACAGGCCCTCTTCATGACATAATCTTTTCACGGAGACCCCAAAATGAGAAGGGCAGCCCAATGATCCAACAAGGACATTACAGAAAGTGCAGAGAAAAGCTTGAAAGGGTTGGCTGGAGAATAGTCCAATGTTTTTCTCGGTGGTTCTCAGGATTCAAGGTAAAGAGAATGACATCCTGATCCTGAGACACAAGGGCAAAAAATAGGAGCACAATAGAAATATATTTGGGGGGGTATAAGTCACTGAAACTCATAAACTAAAGTATGTAGGACCAAAGAGGGGTACAAACTGTGCAACTGAGGGCCTGGGTGGATGTTGTAGTTAATACATAGAAAAGACAACACTATGTGTTTAGGAAAAGAAAAATGTAAGCATCATAATAGACTTTGTCAAATTATTTCTAAATATAGTAAAACACATGTGACATAATTTTACCTTTTACTCACTTGTATGTGTGTGTATAATGTACATGTATGTATGCATGTTTACATATGGAGGGCACACATTGGGTGTGGTACATGTTCACACATGCATGTGCACATGAGGCTATAAAAATTAATGGCAGCACTATCTTCAGCCATACAACTACCTTACTCAATGTGTCCAGGTCTCTCTTTCAAACCCAAAGCTCACCTACATAATTAAATTTCGTGTCCCCTTACGTTGTCTCTACTTTCCGAGACTGCAATTAGTGGTGGGCCTCTATAGGCCTCACATCTGCCCATTGTGTATTAAAGAAAAACCCCACATTTTCTTCCTCTCATCTATCCCTTGACAACTATCTTTGAAATGTGTGTCTGTGTGTGTCTGTGTATCTATATGTGTGTCTTTGTGTGTGTGTGAGTATGTATGTGTGTCTGTGTGTGTGTCTGTGTGTATGTGAGTGTGTGTGTGTATGTGAGTGTGTATGTGTGTCTATATGTGTGTCTGTGTGTGTATGAGTGTGTATGTGTGTGTGTGTGTATGTGAGTGTGTATGTGTGTCTATATGTGTGTCTGTGTGTGTGTGTGAGTGTGTATGTGTGTGTGTGTATGTGAGTGTGTATGTGTGTCTGTGTGTGTGTCTGTGTGTGTGTATGTGAGTGTGTACGTGTGTCTGTGTGTGTATGTGAGTGTGTATGTGTGTCTGTGTGTGTCTGTACGTGAGTGTGTATGTGTGTCTGTGTGTGTGTCTGTGTGTATGTGAGTGTGTCTATGTGTATCTTTGTGTGTGTGTGTATGTATGAAGGAGGCGGTACAAGCACACACATTCCTTGAAAGAAATGCAGAGGCTAGAGAATAACCTACAGCTTTCAGTGTTCGCCTTTCTACCTTGTGCCTTTGTCACTGTTAGGCCAGCATAGCTGGAGAATCTTCTGCCTCAGCCTCCCAGTGGAGATTACAGGAACACAGACTATCATGCTATCTGGGCTCTGGGGATCCAAACTCAGCTTCTCAGGCTTGTTCAGCTCTTTTATGTACTGAGCCATTTCTCCAGCCCAAAGATTAATGAATGATTTCCCTTTTTTTTCCAGGGAATGGCAATTGAATCTTGGGTTTCATGCATGCAAGGCAAGAGCCCTACTACTGAGGTATGTAGTTTGCCCTCTGTCTCCACAAAACTGACCACTCAAAGTATATCAGGAAATGAAGTGAATCATGTAGATTTGTTTTCTATATACCTGACTTATTTTGCTCAGCATAATATACTTGAAATTCATCTCTGCTGTAGCATGGGTCGGTACAGCCTTCAGAAAGGGGTTTTGGGGGGGTTTTATTTTTCAACATACCAACCACTGTTTCCCCTTCCTCCTCTCTTCCCAATCACCCATCTTCCCCCATCCCCCCATTTATTCCTCAGAGAGGGTAAGGATGAATCAATGCAGTGGCTGAGCAAGGTGTTCCACTGTAGGAAACAAGCTACAAGAAGCCAGTTCATGCTCTAGGAATAAATTCTGGTCCCACTGCTAGAAACCCACATTCAGAGAGCCTAGTTCAGTCCCATGGTCATATCAAAATTAGTGAGCTCCCAACAGCTCAGCTCAGCTGTCTCTGTGGGTTGCCTCACCATGATATTGACCCCCTTACTCATATAATCTCTCCTCCCTCTCTTCACCTGGACTGGGAGCTCAACCCAGTGCTTCACTGTAGATCTCTGCATCTGCTTCCATCAGTTGCTGGATGAACATTCTATGATGACAATTATAATGGTCATCAATTGGATTACAGGGGAAGGTCAGTTTAGGCACCCTCTCCACTATTGCTTGGAGTCTTAGCCAGGGTCATCATTGTAAGTACTTAGGTATTTCCATAGCACCAGGATTCTCTCTAACCCCACAGTGGCTCCCTCTATCAAGATATCTATTTCATTTTTCTCCCTCTCTGTCGCTTCCCAACTCAGAAGGAGAGGCTTTTATTTTGTGTCCATGGAAAAAGTAATGGGATCCAAAGAAAAGTCTATCTGGGCTCATAAAACAGATATGTACTGCAATGCATTTTCACTAGAAGGGATGGGAAATAATGCACAACTATAATATTAGGCCTGGGAAGGGAGCTGGAAAGCACACCTAAGTACTCACAGCAATTTCTTCTGAGACACGGGAGCTAAGTGAAAAGCATCCACAGAATAAGTCAGGCATCCAAGTTTCTCAAGGTCACTGACACAGAGGTGGGAGCCTCATAAAAATCAACACATCTCAGGTCAGTGTCTCTCAGCCAAAGTGACACTACGTTAGAAAACAGCAAAGGTGGAGCAAACATCAACCTGTGCACAGTCTGTAATTTCCAAGCTTATGTTTTCTATTCAATCATTTCCCAAGAAAATAAAGGTTATCAAAATGATTGTTATTATCCACAACATTTGGTAACAGAAAAAGAACAGGGCTGTGTTCCATGCTCATTTCTGTAACCATCAAGAATCAGTACTAAAGCCATTTCCTTCACTTCTTTAATTCTGCCAGGAGGGGGTCTGCTGACAACAGCTGTCTTCCACAAAATAGAAATCTTTAATACCCAATGTTTTGGTTTAAGAAAGAATTTTCAGAAGCCTTTAAAAGGAAATATAATAATTTGGGAGTGAGTGACTGGACTGGTAATATTTATGATATTTGTGATTTGATTCTTAACTACATGTACATCTTTGGTTTACCAGAGAGAGAAAGAGAAGCACCTTTGGAATCAAGAAGGTAAGATGATGACATCGTTTTTCCATGAGCACTTAGAGAATTTTGATAAAAACTTTGTGTATTCAAAACTGGTATATTACATTTAATATCATGTCTGCTTCCAATCACAGAAACATCCATATCTTATGTGTAGTACATGTGTGCATAGAGGAGTCAGACGTCAACACTGGGTGTCTTTCTCTTTCACATTCTACCATATTTTTTAAGATAGGGCCTTGATGTGGGAATGTCTTTTTATATGCTGTGAACATCATTCTTTAAATAAAAGAACTATTTTGGTCCATGTCAGGCATTGTAGAAGTAGGCAGAGAAATGGAGGCATAGGTAGGAGAAGAAGGGTGGGGTCCGACAAAAATGATCCAGCCACCCAGGATGCAGGATGTGACAAAATAGATAAACCATGGGCCACGTGGCAAGACATATTAATGGAAATGGGTCGAATTAAGATGAAAGAGCTAGCTAGCAATATGCCTGAGACATAGGCCAAGAAACATGTAATTAATATAAGTGTCTGTGTGTTTCTTTGGGACTTTGGAATTGCTAGTCCAGATAAGCTGCAATGGGCAGGTCCAAACTGTGGGTCTGGACCTCTGGCCAGATGGGGTCAAAAACTTATTTCTACAGGGTCTCTTGCTGAACCAGGAACTCACAGATTTGACTAGATTGGCTAACCAGTGAGCTCTGATCTCTACTTTCCTGGCAGAAAGATAAAAGGTACATGTTGCTATGCCTGGATTTCTACCTGGATCCAGGGACTGAACTTAGGTCCTCTTGTTTCTATGGCAAACATTTTACCAGAAGGAACATCTCCCCAGTCCAATCTCATGCTTTCACTCAACAGGAACAGAAAAGGAAGAAAGAGGAAAGTAATAAGAGATGGTTTACAATCTGCATTGCCACCAGAAACAGGGATAACATCAAATGCAGTGGTAATGACACGAGAATAAAATCAATACTCCTCCTCATTAACATTCTGCTTCAAAAAACATAGAATATTACCTGTGAATGTCTAATTACAGTTTTCCCTCATGAAGTTCTATTTTGAAACTCTGTCATACTGAAATTAAGCCTGCTGATCACATTAGTGAGCAGAGTTATTTTAGGAATAAAGGATTCTTGTCTTAAATCATTAAGACATTGCCTTTATGGCACAGAATACTTCTAGTAACTGCTGGAATCAGTGTGCCCCAGAAGTCAAAATGAATCACAGGGTTCAACATCATTCCAGTGAAAGTCGAGGATTGACAACGCACAGGCTCAGAAACTTAAAGTAAGGAATTAACTCAAAGAAAGCACTCAGTTGAGATGTCTTAGATGAGCAACAGGGGCTTGTATGAAGATATGGGAACTTGGTCAGATGCTCTGGGCTGATGCTCCAATGCCTCTGCAGCCACTTGAGTTATCAGACAATTCCATACTTCTTCAGGCAGCAGTTTCTCATCTAATAACATTCCCCTTGGCTCACAGAGCAAATGAGGCAAAATAGGAGAGGTGGATGTGCTTTTAACAGCCAGAAATCACCAACCCTACAAATTATTACTCAGTAAAGATAACCACCTGATAAAATCATCAAGTCATCAAGTGGAAACCCTACAATATCCTGCAGTTCAAAGGTAAATAAGCTAAAACAAACCAGGGCAGAGATGTGGTCATAAGTCATAGATTCTTTTTAGTCTAAACAAATGGCTTTAGTGGTCCTGAGGCTCTAGTCAGCCTCCAGCCATTCTAAGACTAAGAGTCCTTCAAGGAGATTCAAGGCTGAATTGTTTTAGGACAATATAGAGTGAGCTAGGAGTTCTAAAATGGGTGTAAACTCCCCTTCGTTGGGTTAATCTTGTAGAATTGGCAACTTCACCAGCATCTGGCTGGAGAGAGGCACAGGACAACTAGAGAATCTCAAAAGTTGTTAGCTATTGAGCTCAAATGAGGCAGAAAAAATTCTTTCTTTCCTAGGGAAAATATGTAGAAAGTTTTCCCAGTCATTCTAACTCTGATAATTGTGCTTGACATTTTAGGAGCATGACTCAATAGCTAAAACATGTCCACAGAAGCAACCTGCAGCAGGAAATATTTAAATGAGCATACATTCAAAGTCCAATTGCTCCTTTTGTGTGGAAATATACCTCCAAAGTTTCCCACAGCTGTGAGTTTTTAAAAGTTCTAGAATACACCATGAATTTTGAGTAGAAATCATCTTTCTAATCTAGGACCAAATATTATAGAAAGTAAAATTGTCACATTCAATTATGTTGAGTAATTTATGGAATATAACGAAGCATTTCTTTACTATACACAGAGTAACAGTTAACAGCCCAAATTCAGTCAGCCAGTACGGAATAAATAACTAATGCAAACAAAAGCATAGCATTGTTATTAATTTAAGGCAGATGCTATTTTATAAATTTATTTGGTTAAATAATGCTCCACAACACCTGACCAATGTAGTTATTCACCCCTATACCTGTTTGTAAAATATCCATGGGTGTGGGGAAGGAGTGTATTACTTTATACCACTGTCCTCAGCTCAAATCTTGGATTCACAATTCTATGGTCCTAAATAATAAAGCCTCAGCTTTAAGTTGATGAAAAATAAATGTTTAAGGTACTTACCTCACACAATTGCTGTGGCAATTAAGATACTCCATATGCAAGACTTGGCTTTATGCCATGTGTGTGTCATTCTTATTGTTTTCATGTCAAATATTTACTATAAAATTATCTTGTTTTTAGGATCCTATTGATATTGTAAAGACAGGTTTTTTAATTAATAAATATTCATCACCCTTTCTTGTTTCTTGTGCTATCTATCAGAAATCTATGAAGTTTAACAAACAAATCTACTAATTTTTCAAATTCAAAAATAGCAAAACTTTGGTAATCAAGACAGGAGACTTGTAATAGTTCTTAGGTTTGGCAAGAAGATGTCTGTAATTTCACTGTCCTCATAGAAAAAGCTAAGTAATACGAAGATAGATTGGAGGAGATTGTTCAATGTATAAAATGCTTGCTGCACAAATATAAGAAGCTGAATTTATCCTAAATACCCACATAATATCCCAGGTGGGTCATACACACCTATTGCCCAGCAGCACTGGGGGAAACAAAGGCAGGTGACTCCTGAGGCCTAATTGACTGGCTGAACTACCTGAAATTGTAAGCTCCAGGTTCAATGACCCTGTAACAAATAATAAAAACAATAATAATGATGCTAATAATAATAATGATGATGATGCTTTCACATGCATACTATGCAAACAGAAGCTGGGTTGAAGGCAAAATGGTATTACTAGGACCTTGATTGAGAAGTAGAAACATGACACTAATTTGGAAATGGGGAGGATGTAGAATTTGGTTACCAATCAGTAAGTTTGCTGATTTTTTCACAGAGCACAGAGATAACAATGGCCTACAAAAGTGTCTCATTACAGCACCAAGATTAATAGGACGTGATCCATCAAAAGTACAATCTCAGATTCTTTCATGAATGTCCTTGGCCCAAGATATATCACAGTCAACTCTTTTCCATCCACCTGTCTTTAATCTAATCATTTTAAGTCTTTTCAATTTAATCTAGCTCCTTACTTTCCAATCTACACAAATATCTATCTGAGGCAGCCATATCCAGCAACTCACAACTGCCTGTTAGCTCAGATCAGTGATCAGGGCCTTCTTCTGGTCTCCAGAAGTGCCCTGCTACACACACACACACACACACACACACACACACACACACACACACACACACAAGAAAGTTTTAAATAAAAGAAAATATGCTTTTAAACTTATTTATTGCCTCCATAAAATTATTAGAGTATCTTTTTACAACATTTTTATTAATATTCTAACTGCTTCCAGTGAAATGCCTTAGTATAAACATCTTCATTTCTTAGGATTTTGATAAATATCAGTATAATTCAACTTTGTAAAATATCATTTTCTAAAAATAACCTCATCAACAACTTCTGGTAATTTAAAAAAAAAAAAGCCGTTATAGTAACTTTATCAGGACAATTCTCAGTGGAATAGAAGTGTCCCATCACCATGCCATGAACTCAGACTTCCTTCTTGTCTGCTCAATACCTATAAAGGTCTCCAAACAAGCAAGGACAAAGTCATTTCATGGATGTCTGATGGTAATGATGCTGATCTATAGAATGATAATCAGGCAAATTTACAGGTCATTTCTCACAGCACTCCACACCCTCCTAGTGAGGTACAACAAAGAGTCAGAGCAAAAGCAGCTGCATGATAGGAAGCCCTTCTTTTTGGCATCTGAGGAAGTGGTAATGACATTGAACCCCCTCAAAAGAAGATCTTATGTCTGAAGATTTACACAATTACATGGAGCTCAGAGTTGTCTCTCATCACAGAGAAGAGGTCTTATGGACTACGCACCTCACAGAATCTTTGAAGATAACTGTCCTGGCTACCTACTTTAAACCAAACTAATTTTTTTATTTTATCTAGAATGATTAAACTTCTAGTATTTAAAGATAGAAAGGATGTGAACTGAGAGACAAAACACAATTCAAAGTATAAGTCATGGCTAATCTCACACCATGAAGTCACCCATGCAATCGTTCTAAAATTTCCATGACATCACTATCATTCCATTGTCATAACTTAAATGTATATTCTCACATTCCCAGGCTTCCTATTCCCAACAATAATCTCAATATCTAAATCAAAGCTTCACAAATGCATTGATTCTTGGTAGTATCACTCAATATAACTACTTTTGCCATGGTTTTCAAGTATTTGATCCCTATTGTAAAAAAGGAAAAGTAAAAAAAAAAATAATCATCAAAATGTATTTTTTTAATTTATTTATTTTACAACTCAACTACAGTACCCCTTCCTCCTCTCTTTGCAGCCCCTTCCCCAACTCCCCTCTGTCTCCTGCTTCATATCCACTCCTCTATTTCTCTTCAGAAAAGAGCAATTCTCCCATGGATATCAACAAGACATGGTATATCAAGTTGCAGTAAGACTAAGGGACTGCACTTGTATTAAGCTGATAAGGCAACCCAATCTAAGGACTAGGGTCCCCAAAGCAGGAAACATAGGAAGATATGCCCCTGCTCCCACTGCTATGAATCCACAAGAAGAACAAGCAATGCAACAGTGACATATAGGCAGAGACCTATGTCAGCCCCATGCAGGCTCCCTGGCTTTTCATTCCACCTCTATGAGCCCCAATGAGCTCAGATTACTTTATTCTGTAGGTTTTCTTGTAATGTCCCTGGCCCCTCTGACTCCTTCAATCCTTTCTCCCTCTCCTCAGCAGAATTCCCTGAGTTCTTCCTAATGTTCAGCTATGGGTCTCTGCCTCTGTTTCCATCAGTTATTGACTGAAGGGTTTCTGATGACAATTGGGGTAGCCGTCACCAATCTTAGTGGCTATACTATTGGTGCTCTGTTCAGGAAGTTGTCTCCATTGCAAGTATATTCATAGTTATTTCACACTTCCTCTACTTTCAGGGTCAGTGTAGCTGGATTTATGTTGAGGTCTTTGATCCACTTGGACTTGAGTTTTGTGCAGAGTGAAAGATATGGATCTATTTGTTTTGCCAAAACTAGTACATGGCCAAAATCTAGTTATGCTAGCATCATTTGTTGAAGATGCTTTCTCTTTTCTATTTTTATTTCTTATTATATGATTCCCCTGTATAATTTGTGTCAAAAATCAGGTGTCCATAGGTATGTGAATTTATATCTGGATCTTTAATTTAATTTTATTGATACATGTGTCTCTTGTTATGCCAATACCATGAGATTTTTAACACAACCCTGTACGGAGCTTAAAATCTGGAATGGTGATAGCTCTGAGGGTTCTTTCACTGTACAGTATTTTTTTGGCTATTCTGGGTTTTTTGTTTTTCCATATGAAGTTAAGTATTATTCTTTCAATGGCTGTAAAAAAAATTGTCTTGGGATTTTCATGGGGATCATGAAGAATCTATAGATTACTTTTAGTAAAATGATTTTTTTACTGTGTTGATCAATGCAAAAATCAACCCATCAACAAGGGAATCTTCCCATGTTCTGATACTTTCTTCAATTACTTTCTTCAGACTGAGGTTCTTCTCATACAGGTTTTTTACTTTCTTGGTTAGAATTATATAGGATATTTAATATTATTTGTGGCTATTGTGAAGGATGGTGTTTCCCTGTTTTTTGTTCTTGTTTTTGTTTTGCTCAGGCTGTTTATTATTTGGTTTTTGGTTTTTTATTTCCTTTTATTATTGTTATTATTCATATTCTTCTTATTATTATGAACAAAGAAGTCACACTTTCTAACCTTGTATATCCTTACTCAAGGTCCCTTCCCCCTCCCACCACATCAGATCATTCTTTCTTCTCCACAAATCTCCATCCCATCCCTGGGAAGGCAGTAGGCAGTCCCATGGTCCAACTGCCCCAATATTGCTTAGTTCAGTCTCCACTCTTGGCATATCAAGTTTTCTCCCCCTCCCTCAAGAGTGAGTCGTGTGTTCCTCTAGGGGGAGTGGGATCCAAGGTGTCAGTCCAGGGTGTTTCTGATCCCAAGCTGTTCAGGGGTTGTGGTTTGCAGCTTGGGCATGCTTTGCTTTTTTCTTGGTTGTTTGTTTTTGTTTGTTTAGAGTCCACTAATGAGTGAGTACATCACCTGCTTATCTTTCTGAGATTGTGATACCTCGCTCAGGAGGATATTCTCCAAATCCATCCATTTGCCTGCAAATTTTAGGATATCATTTTTTCGTACTGCTGAGTAGTACTCCATTGTGTAGATGTACCACAGTTTGTTAATCCATTCTTCAGTTGAGGGACATCTAGGTTGTTTCCAGGTTCTTGCTATTACAAATAACGCTGCTATGAACATAGTTGAGCTAATACCTTTGGAGTGTGAATGTGCCTCTTTAGGGTATACACCCAGAAGTGGTATTGCTGGGTCCTTGGGGAGATTGAGGCTCAATTTTCTGAGAAACCACCACACTGCAATCCAAAGTAGCTAAATAAGCCTACACTCCCACCAACAATGGAGGAGTGTTCCCCTTGCTCCGCATCCTCTCCAGCATAGGCTGTCCTCTGTGTCTTTTATCTTAGCCAATCTAACAGGTGTCAGGTGGTATCTCAAAGTTGTTTTGATTTGCATTTCTCTGATGGCTAAAGATGTTGAACATTTTTTCAAGTACCTTTCAGCCATTCGTAATTCTGCTGAGAATTCCCTTTTTAGATCTGTACCCCATTTTTTGATTGGGTTATTCAAGGTTTTGGGCTCTAGATTCTTGAGTTCTTTATATATCTTAGAGATCAGTCCTCTATCACTTGTAGGGTTGGTGAAAATCTTTTCCCATTCTGTAGGCTGTCGTTTTGTCCTATTGACAGTCCTATTTGGCTTTACAGAAGTTTCTCAGCTTCAGGAGATCCGACTTATTGATTGTTGGTCTTAGTGTCTGTGCCACTGGTGTTACATTTAGGAAGTGGTTGCCTGTGCCAATTCGTAGAAGTATATTTTCCACTTTCTTTTCTATCAAGTTTAAAGTGGCTGGGTTTATGTTGAGGTCTTTAATCCACTTGGATTTGAGTTTTGTGCAGGGTGACAGGCTTGGATCTATTTGCATTTTTCTACACACATCCATCCAGCTATGCCAACACCATTTGTTAAATATCTTTTTTCCATTGAATATTTTGGGCTTCTTTGTCAAAGATCAGGTGTTCATAGGTTTTTGGGTTAATGTCTAGATCCTCAATTCTATTCCATTGATCCACAAATCTGTTTTTATGCCAGTACCAATTTTTATTACTGTAGCTCTATAGTATAACTTGAAGTCAGGGATGGTGATACCTCCTGAGGTTCTTTTGTTGAGTAAAATTGTTTTGGCAATCCTGGCCTTCCTGTTATTCCAAATAAAATTGAGTATTGTTCTTTCAAGGTCCAAAAATATTGTGTTGGGATTTTGATGGGCAGTGCATTGAATCTGTAGATTGCCTTTGGTAGAATTGCCTTTTTTACTATGTTGATCCTACATATCCAGGAACATGGGAGAGCTTTCAATTTTCTGATATCTTCTTCAAATTCTTTCTTCAGTGTTTTAAAATTTTTGTCAAATAGGTTTGTTACTTCTTTGGTTATAGTTACTCCAAGGTATTTAATAGTATTTGCTGCTATAATGAAGGGTAATGTTTCCCTTATTTCTTTTTCAGCTCTTCTATCTTTAGTGTATAGATGGGCTACTGATTTCTTTGAGTTAATCTTGTATCCTGCTACATTGCTGAAGGTGTTTATCAGCCATAGCAGTTCCTTAGAAGAATTTTGTGAGTCATTTATGTATACAATCATATCATCTACAAATAGAGATACCTTCACTTCTTCTTTTCCAATTTGTATCCCCTTAATCTCCTTTTGTTCTCTTATTGCTTTAGCTAAAACTTCAAGAACTATATTGAATAGATAAGGGGAGAGACGACATCCTTGTATAGTTCCTGATTTTAGTGGGATTGCTTTGAGTTTTCCTCCATTAAGTTTGATACTGGCTGTCGGCTCCTTGTAAATCGACCTTTATTATATTTAGATATTCTCCCTGTATTCCTGATCTCTCCAGGGCTTTAATCATAAAGGAGTGTTGGATTTTGTCAAAGGCTTTTTCAGCATCTAAGGATATGATCATGTGGTTTTGTTCCTTTAATTTGTTTATATGATGGATAACATTTACAGTTTTTCGTATGTTAAACCAGCCCTACATTTCGGGATGAAGCCTACTTAGTCATGGTGGATGGTATTTTTTATACATTGTCTTATACGATTTGCTAAAATTGTGTTGAGAATTTTAGCATCAATATTCGTGAGGGAAATTGGTCTTAATTCTCCTTCTTTGTTATGTCTTTGAGTGGCTTGGGTATTAAGGTAATTGTGGCGTCATAAAAGTAATTTGGCAATATTCCTTCAGTTTCTACTGTGTGATATAGTTTGAGGAGGAATGGTAGTAATTCTTCTTTGAATGTCTGGTAGAATTCAGCACTGAAACCATCTGGACCAGGGCTTTTATTTTGGGGGAGGCTTTTAATGACAGCTTCAATTTCCGTAAAGGTTATAGGCCTGTTTAGGTAATTAATCTGATCTTCATTTAATTTTGGTAGATGGTACCTGTCCAGAAAGCTGTCCATTTCTTTGAGGTTTTCCATTTTTGTGGAATACAGATTTTCAAAGTATGATCTGATAATTCTCTGGATTTCCTGGGGTTCTGTTGTTATGTCCCCCTTTTCATCTGATTTTGTTGATTTGAACACTCTCTCTCTCTGTTTTTTGATTAGTTTAGCTAAGGGCTTATCTATCTTGTTGACTTTCTCAAAGAACCAACTCTTAGATTCATTGATCCTTTGTATTGTTCTTTTTGTTTCAATTGTATTGATTTCAGCTCTAAGTTTGATTATTTCCTGCCATCTACTCCTTCTAGGTGAGTTCACTTCTAATTGTTCTAAGGCTTTCAGCTGCACTGTTAGGTCTCTAGTGTGATATTTTCTAGGTTTTTCATGTAGGCATCTAGCGCTATGAATTTTCCTCTTAAGACTGCTTTCATTGTGTCCCACAAGTTTGGATACATTGTGGATTCATTTTCATTAAATTCTAGGAAGACTTTGATTTCTTTCTTAATTTCTTCCTTAACCCAGAGATGGTTCAGCTGAGCCATGTTTAGTTTCCATGAGTTGGTAGGCTTTCTTTGATTTTTGATGTTGTTGAACTCTAACTTTAGGCCCTGGTAGTCCGATATGTTACAAGGAATAATTTCCATTTTTTTGTATGTATTGATATTTGCTTTATGACCAATTATGTGGTCAATTTTGGAGAAAGTTCCATGAGGAGCTGAGAAATATGTATATTCCTTTGCATTTGGGTGGAAGCTTCTGTAGATATCTATTAAATCCATTTGCATCATAACCTCATTTAGACTCCTTATTTCTCTGTTGAGACTCTGTCTGGTTGATCTATCCAGGGTTGAAAGTGGGGTATTGAAGTCTCCCACTATTAGGGTGTAAGAACTGATGTGGGATTTGAGCTTTAGCAGTATATCTTTTACATAGGTAGGTGCCCTTATATTAGGGGCATAAATATTTAAGATTGAAATCTCCTCTTGACCAATTTTTCCTGTGATGAATAAGTAGTGACCCTCTTGGTCCCTTTTTATTGCTTTTAGCTTAAAGTCTACTTTGTTAGATATTTGGATGGCAACCCCCGCTTGTTTCTTAGGACTATTTGACTGGAAAATCTTTTCCCAACCCTTTACTCTAAGCCTGTGTCTGTCTTTGTGGTTTAGGTGTGTTTCTTGTAGGCAACAGAAGGATGGCTTCTGTTGTTTATCCATCTTGTTAGTGTGTGACATTTTATAGGAGCATTGAGTCCATTGATATTAAGGAATATTAGTGACCACCGATTGATATTTCCTGCCAATTTTTGGTGGTAACTTGTTTGTATTTCCTTTCTCTGGAGTATTCTTCTGTGTAATTTTTGATTGTTTGTGGTTTCAAGGGTACATCTGGGGTCCTTAGGTTGGAGTTTTCCCTCTAATACTCTCTGTAGCGCTGGATTGGTAGGTAGATATTCTTTCAGTCCGTCTTTGTCATGAAATATCTTGTTTACTCCATCTATGGTGATTGATAATTTTGCAGGGTAAAATAGTTTGGCAGCCATGTACTTTTAGTGTCTGTATAACTTCTGATCAAGCCCTTCTAGCTTTCATCATTTCCATTGAATAGTCAGGTGTTATTCTGATGGGTCTGCCTTTATATGTAAGTTGGCCCTTTTCTTTAGCAGCTCTTAAATTTTTTTCTTTGTTCTGTATGTTTTGTGGCTTAATTATAATGTGGCACACTGACTTTTTTGGGGGGTCATATCTATTTGGTGTTCTGTAAGCTTCTTGTATCTTTATATGCATTTCCTTCTTCAGGTTAGGGAAGTTTTCTTCTATGATATTATTGAAAACATTATCTGTGCCTTTGAGCTGGTATTCTTCTCCTTCTTCTATTCCTATTATTCTCAAGTTAGGTCTTTTCATGGTGTCCCAGATTTCCTGAACATTTTGAGTTATGGCTTTTTTGGTTTTAGTATTTTCTTTGACTGATATATCTATTTGAGCTACTGAGTCTTCTACTTCAGAGATTCTATCTTCCATCTCTTGAACTCTGCTGGTTATGCATGTATCTGTGGTTCCAGCTTTTTTCTTCAGGTTTTCTACTTCCATCTTTGCCTCATTTTGTGCCTTTTTTATTGCTTCTATTTCAGTTTTTAGTTCCTGGCATGTTTCTTTAATTTTTTTGGTTTACCTTTTCTTGTTTTTCTTTCATGGATTTGTTCATCTCTTCCAATTTTTTGTTTGTGTTTTCTTCTATTTCTTTAAGGCTTTTTTTTCATATCTTCTTTGAGAGCTTCGATGATCATCAAAAAGGAATTTTTGGTGTTGCTTCCTTTTGTTTCCTCTTCATTGCTCAGTTCAGGTCTTGTCATTGTAGGACCGCCACTTTCTTCTGGAGTAATCTTGTTGTTCTTTACATTATTATGTATATTTTTGCACTGGCATCTGCCCATGGCTTCAGTGGTTCACGATTAGGTGTCTCCTAGTCAGTTGTGGCACGCGGACTTGTATGTCTCCTGTCACCTCTGAATAAAAGGTCTGGGCAGGGGACTGGATTTCAAGTCTTCAATCTTTCTCTGATTGATCCGTTGGAGGCAGGTGGCCATGCAATTTCCCTCTGAACCCACCTCACCTTTGGGCAGAGTCTGAGTCTGTCCTTCAGAGTTCTCAGTCCTTATTCGTTTGATCCATTGGAGGTGGATGGTTGTGCAAATTCCCTCAGCAGCAGCTGGGGGGACCCTAGCAGACCGAGTTTATCTGTGTCTGCTACTGAGTGTGTGGTGACAAGCTCCACAGACAGCCCCTGGTCCTGGAACCGGATCCCAACCGGAACACAATTTTCCCTGGCCCTGTTTATTACTTGTATATAGGAGAGATACAGTTTTTTTTTTTTTAATTAATCCTGTATCCAGCGACTGAAGGTGTTTATAGGAGTTTCCTCACAGAAGGTTGGGATCACTTATATATACTATCAAACTATCTGTCAGCAGTGATATCTTGACTTCTTCCTTTCAAATTTGTTTTCCCTTTGATCTTCTTTAGTTGTTTTATTGTCATCATGTTATTTTCAAAACCATATAAAAATGAGAGAAAATTAAAAACAAATTCCAAAGAAAGGGGAAATACCCAGTCAGTAGCCTAAGAATCAAAAGGATACTTCACACATTTTAAAAGATGAAAAATTACAAGAATAAGATTAAAAACTTAAACTTTTAGCCCTTTAGGCTAAGTTAGAATAATTTCACAAATTGTATAAAAATACATAAGGAGGTTTAAAATACATTACAGAAGTTAATAGAGAGGGGGACTCTTCAAATTCTGTAACTATCAGGTAAGAATTCAAGAGACTGAGAGCAAAGAATACAAGAAAGAAATTGTTTTAATTTACAAGTCCACTTGGGGGAATTAAATGACTCAAGAGACTCATAAGTGTCAAACAGAGCTGCATTACCTAGCCTTGGAAAAATGTCAAATATGAGATAAAGATGGTGGGTTTTAATGTATTCAAAAGAAAAAAACAAAAATTGTTATAAAATGAAAAGAATCAGACAGCATTGTATGGTACATAAACAATGTCAGATGATATGGGGGAGGGCATTTGGATCTTACAAAGAATTAGTTGAAGGATTTATATTTCCACCTACCCAAATCTTGAACTTCAATCACATACTAAATAGAATGGCAAAGTAAAGATTAAGAAGCATAGAGAAGCAGGTCAGTGTCTTTTGAGATGATCACACAAAATATTGCCCCCAAAAGAGAGTATAAAGATCCAAGAAACTGAAACTAACTCGGCAGCCATAAAAAAATTCCAGGATAGCAGGTGTGCAGACCCAAAAATAATGTTCTCAAGATGAGAATAGATTCCATTGCATAAGGCTGTATTTTTAACAAGAAGATGTGGTAAAGAAGGGATGTATCTTTTGCATCAACAAGCATTAAGCAAACTATTAGAAACTCTAGGAAAAGTGGGAAATATATTTAATATCTAAAAGCTGAGGTTTATATTCCAAGTGAGTAATACAGAATTTTTAAAGAGGAGACAGAATGAAGACAAGAGAGAGGAGACTAAATAAGAATGAAGAAGAGAGCAGATGGAGAAATAGGAGGAAGCAGGGAGAGGGGACCACAAAATACTTGACCTCCATTTGAGAAGCTGTTTGGTTCTGAAGATTATATACCCTTCTCAAAGGTCAAGTGCGATAGTTGACTCTACAATGACTAATACTTCCTTGATCATAATAGTGTACGTTTATTCATTTTCAGCTCTAGACTACTTAAATTATTTTAGAAGATAATTTAAATATTTCAGTCCTGATAATATATAAGTACATGAGCTAAAGGTGGGAAGAGACAAAATTAATTGATGGCAAAGATAGAAACCCCAAATGAAGATCCAAAAATAATAATCTACATAAAATTTTGAGGATAGAAGGAAGAATATGAGTGATAAATTCATCTTTCTTGATTAAGATTCAGTAGAGATTATCTAAGACTGATAAATCAGGGTAATGAACATAAGCATTTACATATGTATATAATGTTATGGAAATATAAACACTAAAATTAGGGATGTTATTATACCTGGGGTTGATCTGGAGTTCTGAGGCAGGATATTGTTCGTGTATTACCATTCTGCATTGTGACAGTTTGAATAAGACTAGCCCCAGAGAGGTATGGCCTTGTTGGAAGAGGCAAATTCCTGTAGGAAAGCTTTGAGGTAGCAAAAGGCAGCACCATTCCCACCTCTAAATCAGCCCCTATGGAGTTGTTGTCTCAAGAGGAATATAAACAAGCATGCTCCTACGCCTCCCTGCCTGCTGCAAATCTCCCAACAATGACAATCCAGAACAGTAACTCACTCTGAAACTGTAAACCTCCAATCAACTCTTCCAGAAGTTTGCTAGGTTATGGTGTCTCTTCAGAAAATAAAGCCCAGAAAACTAAGACATTCATTCTCTAAAATTTTCCTAATAGTATTTTAATTAAAAATAAAGTGAATTACCAAAAAAAAAAAGTGAGCTGGTAGTATCTCCACACAATCATTTGAACCCTCTCTGAGGTCACTATGGCCTGAACTGTTCTGATCTGCTGAGAACCTTCTCAGAGTTGTGCTAACAAGGGGCAATTTACTTGGTTTCCTGAGACACGGTGCGACAAGGATGACTTTCCTATAGCTAGGCCATTCCTCCTCTGCACATCACTCTCACTCTCTTTTCCTTTCAATTGGTGATAGCAATAATAATAATAATCACAATGCATTACTATTCTTTATATGTAGTCTTCATTGAATGATACCTTTTCTGTACTTGATGTCCACATATAGGAAATACTTTACTTTTTTTCCACAGAAAAAGAAATTAAATTGCTTAATTAACAATAAGAAGCCCAATTAATTTTTTTTCCTCATGCCTCATTCATAAAAATGATTTACCTCTCATGAACTAAGTAAGTATTATAACCCTCTATTTTAGACGAGACACTGCCCCTTCAATAATGGGTACTGTCATACTGTCTGCTCTAAGGAGGCATGCTATCCACTCATAAAAGGCAAAGTTTGCTTGAGAACTTGATTAGAATTTTCATATAACAAACTCTATCTTCTTTATAGGAGTGTGCCTGACCTTTCTGTAATTCTCATATTCTTACAAGTGGGAAATTGATGGTAGAAATTCTCAGATACTCAGATGTAGTCAGATGTTTTTCTGTCCTGCCCAAGGACCCACAGCCACTAATAAAATAATTGACTTGGAGGCTTAATATTATAGTAAATGCTGGACTGGTAGTTTAGACTTATTATTAACTAGCTCTTATGCTTAAATTAACCTATAATGTTCATCTATGTTTAGCCATGTGGCTTGGTACCTTTTCTCACTGAAGCATTCTTATCTTGCTTTTTCTGCATCTGGCTGGTGGCTCTTCTCTGCCTTTCCTCTTTCCAGAAATTTTGTCTGGTTGGCCCCACCTCTACTTCTTGTTGTCTACTGGGCAATAAGTGTTTTATTAAACAAATACAAGTGAAAAAAATCTTTACAGTATGCAAGAGCATTTATTCCACACTCAGACACAGTGATACATCATGTATCAATCCCCATACTTTGACAAACAACACAGTAATAGTTGAGACATGGTTACAAGAATGACCCAGGGAGAACACTGCCTTTGGGGACTGTGAGAGAAACTCCAGGGGAAAAAGGCAGAGGGTCCTTTACCTCAGGTGCATTTTGTTCCTTGGATTATTCTTGGATGTAATTTCTTGCCTCCTGTGACAAAAATTTACATTCAATGTATAAGACATGTTTATTCTTGTTGGATATCAGAACATAGCTATAAAACCCAATCTGGGGGAAAAATATGCTGAATGCTGTCCTTAGTGTGCCCTGAATTAGGCTATGGCCTTCTGCCTTGCTTTTCTGCCTTCCAAAATATAGTCTATTGCCCATTCCTGGCAACTGTGTTATAATTGGTCTGGCCTGAGAAAGTTCTGGGAAAGGGCTACTCTGTTAATATTTAGTAAGTGCTTACTAATATTTATTTACATGTTTTTCTGATTCTGTTTTTTTCTTCTGAATTTAAACAACCTTCCTTGAATCATCATTCTTTTTGTGACATTTCTTTGTAAAAGTACACAGAAACTGAAGCAAGCTTGTCTACAAGCAGTAGTCTGCCCCATTATTTCAGATCCTCAGATCCCAGGTCCAACAGACAAGATCTGCACAGGTTGATGAAAGTCAACAAATAATTTTTCTTTGAATCAGTTTAAGATCCTTAATTGCAACAATGCCAATTCTTGGTACAGTATTTGCCAACTGTATGTGCTACTTAGGATAAGTGACTCTAGGACACTCATTTTTTTCTCTCTATGCTAAGAGATGTTTACTGCACCACAGCATTGCTCCAGACAACCCTACCAAGATGTAACCTCCACCTTCCCTTTGTCTTTGTCCTGGATGCTTTATTACCTGTCACCCACACCACATGGCTTCTTGCACATAGTGTCTCATGTATTTACTTGCTAACTTCATCTGCAGCCTTGCAGAGAATGTTGAGCACAGAGCATCTGCCTAAAGGAAACTGTCTCTTCAAGGACTGCTTTCCACCTTGGGAAAACACACGATATAAGCACTCAATGTTATTGTTTCCCCATGTCAACCCTGGCCATTGTTTGCCTAATATTAAACACAAGGAGACAAGGCAGAGGATGTATTTTGTTATTCTGTCCTCTCTTTCTCATGCCTGACCATGTCAAATCTCTCACATTAGAAGTAAGATGTGCCTGGATGAACAATATAAGGACTTATTTCTGTAACAATTGTCTTAGGAAAGTTTATTTAAATGTTTATAAAGTGGTGATAAATAGTAATTCAGAAATACAGACAAGAGAATTATTGTGTTTTTGGTTGAAAGCAGTAACTAACATTTGTCATAAAATCAAAGTGTAGTATATTTTTAAACACTACTGGGAACTCAAGCGAAATAAAACTAACAAAGTGTGCTGTGCTAATGGGATCAATTCATGAATCAAAGGCTTGAGTGGTTCTCGGGAAGATATTCCAGGCTGCTTTTGTGAGCTCACAGAATTTACAGGGTCTTTCAGTTCCTGATTAGAGCAAAGAAGCACCTGTCTGCTTGTACAGGGTCACTAGCACCAGACAGTTCACAGTTTCTATGTGAGATTTTATCACATAGGTTTTGAAGTTGATATTACTTTGAAATGTTGAGTTTGGCAATCTATAAGAAAGGCAACCATCATGTGAATATGAAAATGGAGTGAAAAATTAAAAAAAGTGACTCCAACTTGATATCAAGGCATGTGAAGTTATGTAGTATTCTATCAAGTCACATATGTTATTAGTAAGAAGTCACTGTAATGTATGAATTAAGTGGTTTCTTTCCTTTAAGCCTGTATGTATTGACTTTTCAAAGAGCTACAATCTTTAGGACATAACTCTTCTTTATTAGTATGAAGTGGGTGACACTTCCATGACAGTGGTGGCCTGCACCTGTCTTTCTAAAGTTTCATATTAATAAAGTAACATGTACTCATTACATTGACATCTAAGCATCTTTGTAATAGCTGGTTCTAAAACTGTTATTTTGATGTCTCACTAAAACCGTCTAATTATGGTGTTTCTTCATAAAAAAAAAGGTAGTCCATTAATCAATACGTGAGTGTACTTCAAGTCTTTCCTTCTAGCCTTATCTAAGATTAAATCTCTCATTTAAAAAAATAATTTCAATACAAACAAATGCTTTGCGTGTGTGTTTCCTACAACACAAACCACTTAATGAATCCTTTCTACTTGTGAGATAGATATCATTCCCCCACCACCTTCCTTTGCTAATCAAGGTATCCTTGCTGTCAGTTGCATGATAAGTCATTTAAACTTACATCTCCACTCGTTCTTTGCATGCAGTTAAATAGGCTCCCTAGTTCCCATCCTCATTCTCTGCCTACATAGCCGAGTCCCTCTGACAGTTCCACTGGGGCTTTTATCAATCTGAGCCTAGGTTTTTCCTTACCTCATCAGCTTTTCCCCAGAGGTAGCATCTTAAAACAATTAACTCGACTACCATTTTTAAACTTCAGGAGATCTGCAAAGGTAAGAACATTCCTTGGCTGCCTTGCTGCCCCTGCAGGAAACACTTGCTAGCATGATCACATTAAGTGACTTTATTTTTAGGCAAAAGAAAGAAAAATGTAAGTAAGCTGAATTGCACATATAGCAAGATGCTCTTCTCCACCTAAAGTGTCTGCTACTTCCCTTCCCCAGCAAGAAGTAGCAACACAGGGCCAAACCCTAGCATCACTACTTAATAACTGTGCCTCCTGAAATGGACATAGAATTTTCCCAGATTCTTTATCTATGAGATGTGACAATTCCTTCTTCATCTGGAAATACAATTAAATATAAGAGATTGGAAAGTTGGATGCAACAGGCAAGGTGCCTTCATTAACTGCTGACCAATAAAACACCTAATTTATTGGGATGTATCTTTTGGATGATCTTGGAATAAAACAAGTGGAAACACTTTAAAATGCAAATCAACTGGTTTTAGTTTTATTGTGAGAAAATTTTAATTGTACGTTATAACTGTCTTCCCAGTCTTCAACAACACTGTAGGCGAATAAATGTATGTGCTAAACAAACAGGTGAGTTAAATAGCCCTGACCTCTGAGCCATGACTGGATTCACATGTGCTCACTTATTTACAGCCCATCCTAGTGAGATCAGCAGCTGACAGGTGAAAAATCAAAAATAGAAAACACTCTGCTGAGGGCTCAAGGCTGTAGCTGAATTACATACTTTGCCATCTGTAATTCCAAATTATTAGGAAAATCTATACTGTCTTGTCATTCTTCCAAGAAAATTACTAAACAACTTTTCTATCATTCCCTCATTTAAATAAAGGACAATGGTTTATACAAAAAAGTAAGATTTTCCCCAGTATAAAACACTAATATGGGCATCAGAGACTTCCAGGTTTGATCTGAAGCTCAGTTGACTCCTCAGACTCACTTCTACTTCAGAATTTTCATTCTAGGTTATAAGTGCAACCCACTTCAGTGCTACATACAAGAGATGACAAACAAGCAGGTGAATATACTTTACTTTCACCAAGACTATATAACTCCCAACAGTGGCAACTTCTGAGAAAGGACTAGAGCTGGAGAGCAGTGGTAAGGAAATATGTATATATAAGTTTGGATTCACAGGATCTCTTTGTGTGTGTGTGTGTGTGTGTGTGTGTGTGTGTGTGTGTGTGTGTGTGTGTGTGTGTACCCCATGTGTGTGCAGGTGCCTTTGGAAGTCAGAAGAAGGCATCAAATTCCCTGGAACTGTAGTTACAAATGCTCATGATCTACCTCACATGAGAACTGAACTTGGGTCCCCTGCAAGAGCTGCTAGAGCTCTCAAACACTCCATTATCTCTTCAGCCCACATTTCATGGTTTTGACCTTAAAGTAGAGAATGAACTTACAGAATATATATATATATATATATATATATATATGTATGTATATGTATATATATACATATATATATATATAATCTCTCTCTCTGAAAGAATATTTGTCATTCTAGAACTGGAGAGCAGAGGCTATGCAAAGCTAAGGTATCTGTGGATTCAGTGACATGCTCAGTCACATTGCTGACTGAACTATCACAGCATGCTGCTCCTGGAAGAATTAGCTCACAGGATCTCTTTACAGTTTCTGGTGAAATAGTGATTTGAAGCAAGTGCTGGGGCTGAGGAGATGGTTCAATGGATAAACTACTTGCTATCAGACATGAAGACATATGTTCAGATCCCTTTAAGTGCACTTGAAACTTGCACATAATGGCAAGTGCCTATAATCCCATCTCCTGGCAGCTGGAGGACCCACTAGAACTCACTACCCAGGAAGTCCTGCAAACTCATGAACCCTAGTCCAGGAGACTCTGTCTTTACACAATAATGTAGAGAGGTACAGACAGGAAGATGGAAGATATCAAACTGCCCTTCACATATGCACAGCCATACTGATTATACCAGACAGACAGACAGACAGACAGACAGACAGACAGACAGACAGAAAGGAAGAAAGAAAGACAGAAAGACAGAAAGACAGAAAGAAAGGAAGGAAGGAAGGAAGGATAAGATAAAATAAGAAGGATGATGTGGATGATGGATAGGTAGATAGATAAGACAAGATAGATGATGAAGATGATAGATGATAGATAGATAGGGATATGATATAGGTAATAGATAGATGATAGATAGATAGATAGATAGATAGATAGGGATATGATATAGGTAATAGATAGATGATAGATAGATAGATAGGGATATGATATAGGTAATAGATAGATGATAGATAGAT